>JAULBZ010000415.1:0-31711 GCA_032360805.1 Neoturris breviconis
AGGCTTTTTGTCAAAGTTGAAATTCCGAATTTTTGCACGAATTTCCCTTTTTCCCAAATATATATGCACACGATTGTGGTTAACTGCTATTCAAGAATAATAACTGTCGTTTATGATCCAATCAATATGTCTGGTTTATGAAACATGCCTGTGGTCAAATAACATCGTTTCACCATATGGTGTGACAGCGTTTTTAAGGTTGATTTCCACAAGGTGAAAAATTCGCGGCGAAAACCAAAAAAAGACATCCCAATGGTAGAAATTGACGTAGCAATTTCAACTTTAACTTCAGCAATATCACCACCCAAATATCACACCCAAAACAAAGTCGCGATATTGTTTTAACTTTGATCCGACGTCGAGCACCTGCTGGGTAGATAAGACATCTAAATAGTGTTAATAAGACGCCTAATGTGTAGCGCCCTGCACAAAAAGGAAATTATTGCATTGCAACAAATTCTACTTTAAGCAGGCAACACTTTGTTTTCATGTACTTGTGAATAGGTCTATATTTTTATAACTTTTCTTCTAGGGAAATCACTGATGGCCGACGACAAGTTGTTTCAGCACGGAGATTTGAAAAGAAAGTTAAAATCCGTACTGAAGAGCGAGAAAGTGAGAGTATACGACTGCCGAAAATCAAAGGATTTTAAGATCGCTAAGGATTTTTGAGATGGCTATTATTGTGCATTCTGTTAAAGGATTTCATACCAACCCAGTAACAAAAACCTGTTCAAAATCCACTAATTGAGTCAGACATTTTTGTTAATTAGAAATACAATATACCTAGTACTTTTGCTAAATGGAGTCATTTTTCAACCTCTTTCTCTTGCCTTTTCTTTGACTTGCCTTTGGCAAAGAAAGACTCGTACAAGTCGTTTTTTTTTAGTGCAATAAAAAATATAAATTTACAGTAATTTCTCCCGGTAAATATGAAAGTCTGCTCTCTTGTCATTTTGTGCACCTTTGGTTTTTATGTAGTCTAGAGAAGTCGTTTGCTAAACAACATATCAGGTGAAAACACCGTGGATACGGCAAAAATTTAGATTTTTGCCGGCTGGGTAGCTACTTGAACAGGTTCTATTGAATTGTACAACCTATTAGATTATTGCGCAAAAACTTGTTCAAAGTCCGCAGTAAAGACGCTAGAACAACTTCGAACGACGTTATTCTAACGCCGTTACTGCTGACTTTGAACAAGTTTTTGTCCACTGGGATGCAACCTCTATAACTGGGGTAAGCCTTTTGAAATTTATTCGTGCGAAGCTTCTCTATAACCCTAACGATAAAAAATAATTTGAAAAAAAAACAAGTGATGTTTTTTTTCTGCCTAAACGACTTCCCAAAACACTTATTGAGTAATATTAGAAATTGCGCATTTTGCAAACGACAAGAATTTATCTACACGTAACGAATATACCATTAAAACTCACAAATTAACTATTGATTCAAATTACAAATAATGACAATACACGATTCATAAAGGAATATTTATCTAATAAAAAAATCTGATAAAAAGATAATAAAAACATTATTAATAGCCCTCAGTGCAAATTAGGAATATAATGATAATACACAATTAAACAGCTTCATAATATCAGCTAGTAAAAACTATGGTATATTAAAAATGGATATACCTTTAATAGGGCTAGTAAATACCTTCATCATATGTACAGAATGTATAATCATAGACCTATTATGGTATAATCTAATAAATATATAATAAATATATAATAAGATGAGACTATTGTTAAATCATATATGGTTTTAAAGCATATATACTATATTATACATGTACTCTGAATGTAGCCTGTACCATATACCAAGTCTTTAAAAACACAACTAGTACTATTCTCTATTTTTTACTTTGTGTGTACCTAATGCTATTATATATAATGGTTATATACAATTCTTAATCACTGTGGAGCCGTGTTTTTGAGCAATGCTGTAGGCTATGATTGGAAATTTCACTGCTCTCTACAGCGATTTGACATAATTTTACCTTGATAATGGTGTTCTAATTGTTTATTTGACCTGAAACTTTATCAACTTAATAGCGACATGAAATCCTAATGCCATGTAAAATTTGAAGTGTTTAACCTTGATAGGAAATTTCACTACTCTCCTCCACAGTGACTGGACATAATCTGACCTTAATAAAGGTGTCCCAATTGCTTATTTGACCTGAAACTTTATCAACTTAATAAGGACATGAATTCCGAATGCCATGTACAATTTGGGTGATTATTCCTAATATGAAATCTTGCTATTCTCCTCCACAGTGACCTGACATAATTGTACCTTGAAAATTGTGTTTTAATTGTTTATTTGACTTGAAACTCAATCACCTTAATAAAGACATATCTCAAACACTGTATAATGTGTGAATGTAAATCATATTCTTGTGTTTAGATTTAACTTCCGGCTTGGTGGGCTACTTTCAATACCGTACCTTTGATTTCTTTTTCCGTAACAAACCCCTACAGTTGAACCCCGATTTTTCAAACTGCCATGGGACCGACAAGATAGTTTGAAAAATCGGGGGTTCGAAGTATTCCGAAAAAAGGAGTGTTAGAATGAAAAAACACGTAAATATACGTTTTACACCTTTGTTTCGACTAAATCAGCTTCCGTGCAAAGTTACGTGTAAGATTTTATTCACCGGTAGTAAACAAATGTTAGACAAACTTGAAAATAATCTGCAGCAGTTGGAATATTAAAAATTGATTGAATAAAAACGATTTTTTTGAACACTTGTCCTTGCAATCTCTATTCATTTTGACAAAAAGTTCGGAAAAATAATATATATATATTTCAAATTCAAAACATTATACTCAAAATATGGATTTCATACCCAAGATAACCTATGACGTCATAAATATGAAACAATGGGGCACCTGCTAATTATTTTTATGCTAAATTGTAGTTTATAATATGAAGTACCTTTGGTGTAAATTTGAAAGAAAAAAATAAGCAGCCGTTCAGATTTTACGGAGGGGGGACTCATACCCCTCTCCCTTCCCCCTTAGGCTCTCAGAGCCCAAAAAAGCCAAGGCCTTCCTTTCGTCCTTTCGTTGCTCTCCTCCTGATCCATCGACTAAATTTCCGCTTTGCGTTTATAATACAAAGCATTTCGATCCATGTTCGCCATTTTAACAAGAAATTTGATTAGTTTTGAAGATTGCGTCAACCCAAACAATGTTGCGTCGGGTGACCAAACGGTGTCAATATTTAAAAAAAGGGGGAAATGGTCGCACCATATTGGGTCAAAAATTTGATTAAAATCAAATCTCACGCAACATGTCCCAACAAGTGCTAACAAGTGCCAACATCACCCAACACATTGACCAAACGGTCGCAACATTTTTGACTCAGCATGTTGGATCCAACATGTTGGCACCGTTCAATATAATTAGATAAATAAATGAATAATCCATGTATAATCAGCACCTTGACAGCCAACAGCTTAAATATAGCTCCTGTTTATCATTTTAAAAACACACATCGATGCACGCTATGTTATTTTGACGAGCATTCACATCTACTAATTGTTGCACATTCTTCATAAATCATAGGAGCAAACCAACATTTTGACAGCCTAACAAACTCGTTACCAGCGTTACCAGCGCTTCTTGTCACTTTGATTTCTGGGAGAAAAATTCAAAGAGATAAGAAGCACTGGGAACGAGGTTGCCTAACTATAATTAAACTTATTTATATTGTTTTAAAATTAAGTACTTAATGAGTTGGTTAGCACACAATTTCAGAGTCTAAAAATGTACAGGTTTTAGTTAATAAAATCCCTTTAAGCCCTGTTTCCACGAAAATTTTTCCGCTTGAAAGTGGAACTTTTTCAACTTTCATGCGGAAAAAATCTACCCGCGAAGAAACTTTCAGAACTTCCAACCAATCAAATTTCTGAATTTTAGAATCCCGCGCGGTAAAAACCCCTGCGCGGAAATATTAGCCTGAGTTCCAGTCCCTAACTTGTCGTAGTTAGGGACTGGAACTCAGGCTGGGAAATATACGCTGAATGGAAACCGGGCTTTAGTTTTCCATTAAATAATTTATTTGCTCTCTTTTGATTGTTCCCCTGGCATTGAATATTCGTTGTGGTTATTATCAATATTTAAACGACAGATTGTCATGACAATATAAACGACCGTTACCCTGACAATTTTGAAAAAGAACAATCCACTACATATTAAAAATGCAATTTATTCATTCTTATAGCAATTATTTTTATCAGCAATATAAATTAAGCATGTAAGTAAAGGAATGAATTGTCAAAAATTAATGAACCACATCAACGTCATGTTTATATAAAACAACTCATCTCGTAAGTTTAAAACACGACAAGAGACAAGACAAAAATAGTGAGTTTTGATTTTTTTATAATACTCAAGAGGTCTATTAGTTATATATTTACATTACTTATGACACATGTTTTAATGAAATATGTGTAAATATATGTGTCTTAGCATATTAAAGGGACTCCGAACTTCATAATAAGTTTTCAACATTAATGTAAACAAACCATCGGCATAATAAAACTACCCGTGTTCGAAATAAGAGTAAATAATCACTGTGGAGGAGTTATTTTTAATCACTCCTCCACATTGATTATTTGCTCTTATCTCAAATATTTCGATAAAGTTGAGGTAACGTTTCTTCGATAGTTTTTCAACGTTGATCCAACTATCGCAGTGTGCCTGCTGGTCAAGCTAGTTCCAGTAGGTAAATCTTGTTCAAATTCCGGTAAGACATCTTTACTACGGACTTTGAACAAGTTTTGGTCAACTGGGGCAACGTAATATTACTTATGTACAAAGAAAAATACCGCGGCAACAGACAGTAGTTTTTAAAAAACGATAGAAAATCTAATATAGGAAATATAACGTATACTAGCTCTCGGGTACTTGAAACATAGCTGAGATCTGTGAAACATATATGACACTTTTCTAAACAATTGCAAATATTTTACATGTACTTTTCTAAGTCAATGTAAACATTTTATATGTACGTGGCACTTTTCTAAGCTGATGTAAATCATGCATGTTATGTGATACGTTTCTAATGATGATGTAAACCGAAGTCAACCTCATATTTCCTCAACTATTGTAAATCTTTTATGTATACGTGACACTTTTCTAAATCGTTGTTCGTTGTAAATCTTTAATATAATTAGGTGGCATTTTTCCATATCGATATAAGCCATTTATATGTAGGTGACGCTTATCTAAATCATTGTAAATCGTTGTGTCACACACTTTACTAAGCCATTGTAAACCATACGTAATAATTTTCTAAACTATGTAAACCTATGCATATATACGCGACACTCTTCTCCCGTCTTCTTCTTGTGAACCATATGTTTTTGACACATTTCTAAATCGATATATAAACTTGTTCGTGACAGTTTTCTAAAACCATTATGAACCGCATGCCGGCCTGGGGCAAGTTAGATCAATGCTTTCACATATCTCTAGTGGTGAATTAACTTTGTTGACAGTCGGATGGGAGGAAGAACCACTAACTGATGTGGATTCCCTGAGGACATTACACTTCCGATTACTTACTTACTTCTTATGATAGCACAAGAACAGGTCAAATCTCCAGCTGTACCTTTTGGCCTTGGAGGTAAGAACAGGTCTAATTCCTTGCAAGTGCATCCCCTTAGAACACCTATTTTTAAGAACACCTCCGTTGGCTGCTTTCGCACATGCTGCGTGATGTCAATTTCTACCAATGGAATGTCTTCTTTTGCTTTTCGCCTAATGAATATGAACCTTTAATTTCCTGCATACTTTCTTCAACCCGCACATTTGGGATTTGATTGTCGGCTAAACACTCTCCAACGCAGATACTATTAACACTTGTTTCAAGCTCTGCTGAAGTAGATCAAAACATTATTCCAGCGCAGTTTGACTATGACAAGAAAACAACAAAAACAACAACATGAGTATTTGTTACCTTCCCTCCATGTCAAGCACGTTAACAACATCAGATAACATTGCATATTTCAAATTATAATCGGCATCATTACTAGCTGTTAGTGAAGGTGATGCGTTGATTTCACATAACCAACTGAAAAAACAGTGGTCGAAATAAGAGCAAATAATTACTGCGGAGGAGTAATTTTTAAGCTACAAAGCCTGAAGCTACGCTCAAAGTTCCTTCCTCCGTAGTGGAATATGAATATATAAAATACTCATCCCCAGTAGGCAAAAACATTGTTCAAAGTCATCAGTAAAGACACTAGAGCAACACTTTCAACGTTATTCTATAGCGTCTGTACTGCTGACTTTGAACAAGTTTTTGTATACTCGGTAGCCATCATCCGAATTTCTCCTCCAAAACAAAGTTTGTTTTTTTGTTTTTGTTACTACTACTAGAAAGATAAGGGACCATCTCAAAAATAAAATCAAGTCAACGATCTTGCAGTGGACTGGTTTTTTCGTACCGAAGAAACCAACCATTGCAAGCTCATTGGAAATATTTTCCAAGATATTTTTAATTCCTAATTTTGTAAACTTTTAGCGAAGATTTTTCATATCCGTTGCATACGTTTTTTTTATACATCGGAAATGAGGGGACGGGCTGAGGGTGTTAATAAATTTGGGGTTCGGTATTTTTATAAAAAAAATAGTAGATTGGAGGACCTAAATAGATTGAAATGGCTACGATTTTCTTTTCAGAAATCGTATCCTCCCCCTCTTCCTAAAATTAGGAAGTTGAGAGTAGATATATACTCACGGTTTCAATTCAGAATCAATTAAGATATCATAACCATATCTATATATGAGAACTTGATAGGAAAATATTATAGACACGTTCGTTAGTAACAAAGAGAAAAAGCGTAGTGACGCTAATTTAGTATGATTGAATACCGTAAATTCTCTAATAAACGTCCGGGGGTGTTTATTTAATTTTTCGATTTTTAGGGGGGAAGGGCGTTTATTGAGGGAGGGGTTTATTTCTGTTATAGAAGGAACCATTATAAATTCTGATGCATGCTAGGTACTGCTAAGAGATATTAGATAAGGAATTTGCAATATGCAAAGGAAAATTTGCTTCACTCGATCTTGTACATAAGAAAAACCCTTATAGAATGTTTGTTTCCGGGTTTTTTAAGAAATGGTTAAAAACTTGAAGGTCCAAACATGGATGGTTTTCTGATAAACGGCCCCTGTTTGAGATATTTAGTGGGGCCTATATTAGAGAGAGGCATTTAAATGAAGGGATCGTTTATTGGAAAAATTACGGTACCTGTCCAAGCTGTTTTAATTACACCACGTGTTTATCGAATAAGGTCCCTAATATCTCCATATAAGGACTATGCAGTGGGCAAAGACTTGTTCAAAGTCAGCAGTAAAGACGCTAGAACAACGTTGAAAACGTTGTTCTAGCGTCTTTACTACGGACTTTGAACAAGTATTTGCCCACTGGGATATGGCAATACACAATCCGTATACGTAAGCTTAAGGACACTAGGAACAACTTAAAGACATTAAATTTCTAGTTACTTCACCGGACAATCAAATTTCAAAAATTGACAGATTCATATTTAAAGTTTGATTTCCATGAGGAAAAAATTCACTGCAAAAGCCAAAAGAAAACATTTCATTGGTAAAAATTGACGTCACACAACGTGTGACGTTGATTTCTACTAATAGAATGACTTCTTTTGACTTTCGTGGTGAATTTCTCGCCTCATGGAAATTAACACAACACTCTTTGTAAGAATAAACTAAAGGATACAGTTCAAAACAATGTTTATCATTTATCATAACCCTCTGTACGCTTTGTAAACTTTTTATAAATATATCATCCATAAGTCGAAATAAATCTTCAACCTAAAGATATAAGTAAAAGCTGATTTCTACTAGGCGCCTAAAGAAAACATTCCACTGGTAGAAAATGACGTCGCAGTGTGACGTCGATTTCTAACTATGGAATGTCTTATTTTGGCTTTCGAGGGGGGTTAGGGGAGATTTCCGTATAACTTCTGATCTACTTATCGGATTAGGCCCAAAATTGGTGACTTTTCACGTTATTGTATTTGGAATCTTGTTATTAATTTTTTTTTCAAAAAGTTCTTCCAAACGGATCCAGGACCACTTTTGGCCTTCGGGACCGAAAATTTTCAAAAAAAAAATAATTAAATTCAGTATTATTTTGGTCTACAAGGCATTAAAACAGCTTTTTATTGTGTAATAGTTCAAAAACCATTCATAATTACCAAATAAAACAATATAATCAATTTTCTAGCTAAATTTCCATTTTCGCCTTTGTTTTTATTCCACAAGCACTTTCTTCCTTTAAGGTAGTACTTTGTATACACTATAATATAAGTATGCTGTTATGGATGTTTTATAAATTTAATTCCGTCATGTATTTCGTCAAATTTATTTTCGTCACAGTTTTCATCATATTTCATCAGTTTTCCTTAAGATTTTTTAATAGGCATTAACTATATGAATAACAACAAATGTTATCTATTTTCATACAGAAAATAATCAGCAATAATTGACCAAAAATTGCTTGGTAGATATTAATCGAATGTCTTGTAAAATTGTGTTCTATCTAGGCCTATATTAATAAACTGTAAAATCTGAATATATGCCCCCGAAATTTGAAACACAAACACCCTCAAACGCCCAACTGCACAAAATCAAAAAAAATGGTTGGTGATTTCTTTCAATATATTGCCTTGCATGCTGGCACAAAATGGTAGCACTTCAGAAACATGATTAATTAAAAAAAACGCAAAGTGATCACAATGGTCTATCCAAACTTCGTTTGGCAGGTTAAAAATATCGAAGTAAGTGTATCATAGCAACCATGGGAAAAGTACTGGATCTAGTAAGTTTATTGGGTTCTTCGTAACAGAGAATCGACCAATAAGAGGCTGTTCAAAGTCTGTAGAAAAGATGCTAGAACAACATTTTCAACGTTGTTCTAGGGTCTTTACTGCGGACTTTGAACAAGTTGATGCGACATGTTACAGATACTATTATTGACCATACACTGTAGGGTAATATACTTTTCAAGGAGCACACAATCATATTGACTAATATTGAAGGGAAACACTTCAATAATTGGGCCAACATTTCGAGGAGAGAGGAAAACTCAAATGCTGAATGGAACAAAGCTAAACTTCCACACTTCCAAATCGATTTTATTCATTTATGGGAACAAAATGAAAATACAAAACTCGACACACCTTTTTTATATAAGCGTATAGTTGAGACTATTGCTCTAAACAATAGACCTATTGTTCTTCCTTTTGTTTTTAAACAAAATCTGAGCCTCAATATGCTTATAGACAGCATGCTTATATAAAAAAAGGTGTAGTAGTCATTTTGGAGACATGCTGAACATAAGAAGCTAAGTTCACGATACATTATATTTAAAACAATACATACCACTTCCACACCATGTTTTGCTGTTAGATATAATCGTAACTGATGTATCGACCATTTTGAACCCTAGCAATAATAAATAAGGTCATTGAGTGTCGTTGTCATTGTCTGCATAAAATCTGAAAATTATTTGTGTTTTGTAAGTCAAACCCTTATAAAACCTGCGCCTGATAAATAGAAATGGGTGGTGTTTTCTGCCAAAGCAGGTATTTAACCCTCCCCCCCCCTATAATTAGGCACGGGAGAGTACCAAGATCATGAAGTTGATTGGTACTTTGCAAGAAAAGTTAGTCAAAGTTGAGACAGACAAAACGAATATATGAATTATTTTATGAATTAGCTATGTAATAGTCATTGGAATAGTCATTGGAAGATAAAAGATAAATCTATACAACTTCGGTCAAGCTGTTCACTTATGATTTTAACATATACCTTAAATAAGTCCTGATATAGTACTTGGAGGGGGCTTACTCAAGCGGGGTACTGAGGAGGAGGCTTATACGAAGATTTAGGGTATTTCAATAAATCTTGAATATCATTTGGAAATAAAAATTATCAGTGTTTCCAATTCTTCAGTTATTTTACCCACATTTCTCATTTCACTATTGTGAATGAATGAATGAATGAATGAATGCATAGAGGAGTGAGTAAACAAAAAATACCTCCGGGTCGTAATCTGGTGCAGTTTTTTGTATTGCTACATTCGTTAGATGGATATCTGAGTGCATATTGGTTAAGTCAAACAGAGAAGAGTTTTAGGTAATACAGGATTGATTTATACATAATGAGAATTGAAATATAAACGTTTTAGTGCTTGAAATATAATCTATCACAAGAGTTTATCACAATTTTAATCCATGCCATGGTCAAATGACCTCAAAACAGCATTTGAATTTGATCCAGTACTCTCAACTGCCTAAATGTAGGAGAGGGGTCTAATGCTTGGGGGAAAGAGGGCATTTTTTCAAAAATTCATAAATTAGAGGGAAGTGTCCTAATAAATTGAAATAATAGGATTTTCGAAAATACACCTTAGATGGGGTATACAATAGTTTTGGGGGTGGGGTGGGGTGCAAAAATGGTTAAGTTTACTTCTGATATCTTTTTCCAACAAAAAGCCTAGATATTGATTAAAACAAACACTACCAAGGAGAACTCGATATCCTTATCATGTTATAATGGAGATTGATGGTGGAAATATGTTCTAAAACATTTCAATTTCTAATTTTGCAATCTTTTAACAAAAAAGCTTCATATTGGTTGCATGGAAATTTTATGTTTTATTGGAATTTGGGTGGGGGAGGGGGAGTTAAAAATTGGGGGAGGAGAGCTATTTTTATAAATAAAATTGTAGATTGGGGATCCTAATAGATTGAAATGGCTATGATTCTCCCTCCCCTATAATTAGGCAGCTGAGAGTATAGGACAATCTTCTACGAGGGAGACAATACTACTAATGCTTCACTGAATTTTGATAGCCCATAATAATATTTGCAATATAATACACTGTTAATATAATTAAACTTGATCGGACTTTTAAAATGGAAATTTGTCTGATAAAATTACTCGTGCCCATATTGGTCCCCATATTTGTTAAATACTAGGGGCCACAATTAAGGGTGGATTCACACTAGATGAAAAACCGTGTGACATCAATTTCTACCAATGGGATGTCTTCTTTTTGACTTTTGCCCAAAATATTTCACCTAGCGGAAATCAACCTTAAATCGGGATAAGTTTTTACAAGGTGCTTGTATTCTTCCCTACTGGTCATGTTATATACACAAGATTTGAATGTTGAAAGGGATACATTGATCATCAATTGAATTTAAAGAATATCTTGTATTGGTAAATCTTGCAAATCCTTCTCTATATAACCATGCTTTCAACGGAGTGTACTGGAAATAAATAAACAGAAATCCAATGGGAAAAAACTTGTTTAAAGTCCGCAGTAAAGAGGCTAGAACAACTGGGAAATCGTTATAGTGCTTGAAATATAATCACTGTGGGAGAGTGGTTTTTTAGCTTGGCAATAATTTTTTTAACAGGTAATTTTCTATTATTTTGAGCGCTGGTTATTCCCAGCGAGCAAAAACTTGTTCAAAGTCAGCATCAAGATGCTGGAAAAACGTGAAGACATTGTTATAGTGTCTTTATTGCAAACTTTGAACAAGTTTTTGGCCCCTGGGATATTATCGTGCTTTAATATTTTTTATATTCCCAAGGCTACTTGCCATGATGAACTTTTTTTGAAAGGCAAGAACCTCTGAGAACGAGGTTGCCACTTTTCTGAGAGTTCACCAAGAAGCCTGTCCTTTTTATTTAATTCTTGCTAAGTAGATGCTAGTATAATCATCAACTAGCAAACTAACAGGTCGCCATATTCCGTTCGAAATTACCTTTGCCCTCACAATAAATTGCACTCCAATTCCCAGCTTTTCCTCAGTTTCTTAATATATCGACTTGAAGGTAGATAGAGGAGGTACACATTAGAAAGAAACATTGAATTCGAGGCTTTAATATCTTACAGTCCTAGCTATCGCATTTCCTTTATTTAACATCCAGGTTATGAATAAATTTGGAACCTCTGCAGAAGAAGAGGCAGAAAGTGGTGGGAGTAAATTATGAGGAGAAATAAATAAGTCATAATTCCATTCAGATACTTACAGAGGTAACCAATATATACACACGTAAGTCAAATTTTCTACCTGAAAACATAAACGATAAAATTGGAAATATGTTTGCTAAAAAAAAATTAATTTGTTTTTTCGCAGTTTAATCAATATCAAAAATGCAACCTATCACATGCAGTGTATTTTGCTGACTCAAAGATGGCATACAAATGGCGTATAAATATATGTGCCAGAAGTATACTTTTGATCCCTATAAATGATAAAGATTGTGTATTTAGGAAATAAAAATCACTCTAGGCATTTGCCATCTAATCAATGTCGACATGTCAAAACAACGTCTTCTAGACATTGAATAGATGTTGTGTTTCCACTGGGTTCTACTATCTCGATAAAAACCCTGCAATATTGTAAAAAATATACAAATATACATCTATCTTTAAAGTCAGCATAATTTCTGGCTGATCATCATTCTTCAAATACATATATCAAAAAAATAGTTTTCATATTATCTGAAGACCATTATTAAACATCGCTAGGTGTAATGTTCAGAGGTGAAATACATGAAACAAGCATTTCATCATTGAAATAACCTAGCAGTTAAAAATGATATTGTAGGACTTAAAGCAAATGCAAACTTTTCCAGGGGCAAAAACCTGTTCAAAGTCCTCAGTAAACACACTGGAACAACTTCGAAAGACGTTGTTCTAGTATCTTTACTGCAGACTTTGAACAAGTTTTCGCCCGCTGGGAATGTGAGAAATTGATTAGTTATTTCATTAGAAAGGAACCAATCATTTGCAAAGGTTGATTTATTTCTACCTGGGTGAAAAATTCACTGTGAAAGCCAAAAGAAGACGTTCTATTGGTGTAAATTGACATCACACATGGAATGTCTTCTTGTGGCTTTCACAGCAAAATTTCCACGATAAGATTGTTAACTCAGTAATCTTCACGCCCATTCAACAAAAACCTGTTTAAAGCCAGCAAAATAACGTTGCTGACTTTGAACAGCTTTTTGCCGGCTGGACGGCACACATGCTATTTTTAATGCTTGATTCGGTATTTCTATATAAATGTGTGGTGATATGATTAAATTCACCTCCAATAAGATAAGGATTATCAAGATATCTTTGAACAATATATGCTTCTGGTTGTTCCTTCTCTTCTCTCTGAAAAAAAGAAGAAACACTTAAGAGCAGCATTATAAGGAAGACGAGACGACACAAAATAAAAAGACAAAATTTAGGCAAAAGAAAATTTTTCAGAATCTTTGAAAACAATTTCAAAAGAACAAAATAACATCGTACAATCTATCACACTGTGCCAATACATGTAATTTTATGGATCATCCTTGAAGAAATTACCTTTTCATCAATTGCTCTGTAGTAATCTTCCTATAAAAGAAACAAGCAAATAATCTTTAACAATGGTCGAAATAAGAGTAAATAAGCAATATGGAGGAGTTGTTTTTGAGTATAGATACAGGCTGCAAAGTCTGAAGCCATGCTCAAATATCACTCCTCCATTGTGATTATTTGCTCTTATTTCAACCACTGCTTTAAGCTCCCTTATAGTCTACTTATAAATCCCAGGAAATATAATTTATTTAGTGACATGTCCTGCTATGGTAGAATAGTCTGGTGGTAATAATTACACCTGTAAACACTGATAACAAGTTATTCAATTCTGCTGCTGATAGATATGGATATCATAAAAACATTGATTTTCATACAATAATTCATTAATGCTATATCATCTGTGAAGGGCGTTATTTATCAACAGCCTAGATTATTTTTTTGTGGACACAATTATTACAGATGTCACAGACAGAAACGAAAACAGTAAACAAACCTTTCTCCAATCAGTTATATCCTTTAGTTTTTTGAACAAAAATATTCCCTTTCCTTGAGATTTTGCAATCTAAAATGCAAAGATTGATGGACATACCAAAGCAAACAGTAGTGTAATTTGACGCTAGTATTATCTTTCCATACACTGTAAAAAATATGGTATGTATGTATACACTATATATGCACCCTATATCTATCGCCTATACACACCATATGTTATATATACCTCACATAACTTAAGGTATGTATGATACAGTAGATACATATATCATACTATGAAAGACTGCGGCTACGTGGGAAAAAACTTGTTTAAAGCTCACAATTAGAAAGATAGTAGAACAACGTCATTCGACGTTGCTCCAGCGTCTTTTCTGCTGACATTGGCATATACGACTATGCAGTCCCTAGTGGTCAAAGAGTAAATAATCACTGTGGAGGAGGGATTTTTGAGCACAGTTATTGGCTATTATTTCGACCACTGGTCCCCTGTAAAAAAAAAAACTTTTTAATTGCATGTTCTGCGCATGCAAATACTCATGCAGGGTGTCTTTTCTAAATCTCCATTCCCAAGCATCAATCAAGAATCTTTTTTACTAAATAAGGATGTACATCAGGCAACCCACTTTTACCTTTAGTCCAGAGCCCACCATGTATCATCATTACCCAGGAGTTACCACTAGGAAAAAGAGTTGACTTGACCCTAGGTTTACCACTAGGAAAAAGGGTTGACTTGACCCTAGGTCTCTGTGTCATTTCAAGACACATCCGCTCAACAAACTTTTTCTAAAGATCAGCCGAGGTGAGGTGAAACATCTAGGACTGCATCCACAATGTAATTAGAATAGAAAAACCAAATACTTACAGGTTTCATAATCCACAATTTTCCAGGATTCTTTTTGAATTCTTCAACAAACATATGATACTCTCCCTAGGAATCAAAAAAGTATTAAAACAAAGCATTACGGGGAATATCTACTGACATTGTCTATGTGTACCAGTAACTACAAGATGTAGGGTACTGCATAAGGTTGATTTCCACGAGATAAAAAATATTTCAGCACGGGAAATAAATCGCCAATATAATTATATTATATTTTTGTGTTTTGATTAATACTAATACACGAAACACTTAGTCAGGATACATAAAATCTTAAAACAAAGAATTCTAAAAGGTTTGGTCACATGACCCATGTTTCCCATAATTTTGAGTTTCGTCGTTCAAAAGTTATGGAGGATCCCCCCCTTCCCGAAAATTATTCGTCAGAAAAGCCCAGTTAAAATAGGGTTAACCCTATTATATAATGGGGGGGGGGGGGGGGCAAAACTTCCCCCCCCCAGTTGACCTTTTTGCAATATATCCTGAACAATAAATCAAACAAACTTCTCCTTTGGTGGCTTTTAATATTTTTCTACTAGAAACATTTTGGTGAGATGACAATTAAAAATACCATGCAGAAGGTGTGCTGTCAGTGCAGAGAGGTGTGCAGAGAGGTGTATAGAAAGTTTTCGATTATTTAAACATATATCCTTTGTCTGTCGATATAAGATTTTATTGAATGGTCTATTTCAATGATCTATTTCAATATTGTTCAGTCCATGTCATGAGTTATTTATTGCCCTCCTCCATAGTTTTTTATAGGAAACCTTCTTACTGCTCTCCTACACAATTGTTTTTTATTAATAACTTTTTTTATTAATTTTGATACCTATGGCACCCCATAGCACTATAGATAATCGGTTATTTCATTCATTTTAATAGTAAAAGACTAAGCAGGGTTTACCAAGTGTCAAATAATTGTGTCTATTTTACAGAAATATTAATTTCGACTGAAGCTGACTATAAAATCAGCTTTGCATATATTCAACGTACATAAAAAAAGCCCATATATAATAGGGTTAATTCACTGACGGTTGTATAGATGACTCTCATTATCATCATGCACATAGAGTAAATTCATCATTCATCATCTTTTCTTTTCCCTCTCCTTTTTCCTGATAATATCCATAATTGTAAATTATAACAATAATAGCTAAAAAATGTTAGAAGTGAAGAAACCATAGATATCATTGTTTCTTTTTTTAAAAAAATAAAATAATGTAAAAGAAAGAGTAATACACTCACAGGTAATTCGAAGGTTGATGGGAAGAAATCAAATCTAGAAAAAGTAAATCGTACTTAATAGCATAATACTATCAACTTCAAATTCTCATTGAACCAATCCTATCATTAGAAGCCATCCATTGAACCAATCCTATCATTAGAAGCCATCCATCAAAATACCAACATAATATATTTTCAAGCATGAGAGTGTGTGATTAATTTATATTTATTGGAAAATCAATCAACTGCAAGTTTGTTTACATTGTTCAAAAGCCTAAAGCAATGCTCAAAAATCCCTTCTCCAGTGATTATGTGTTCTTATTTCAAATGCTGGCTTACTTTTGTCTCGATGGATATACTATTTTTATCTATTTTAACCTATTTATTCTTTTATGCACAAGAAATAAGTTCCCCAGTGGGCAAAACCACAGTAAAGATACTAGAACAACGTCGTTCGATATATGAATCAAAACAAAACATACTTTACAGCTTCATGTTTACCATGTTCTCTCTCAGCTTGTTTTTTTAAACGTTTCAAATTTTTTGCCATAAGGTTCTTTCTGGTAAGCTAAAATCAAACAGACATAACATACATATAACTGCACTCAAAAACACTCCTCCACAGGTGATGTCTGACCGTTATATTGAGGCTTGGACATAATTACCGAAATATCATAAGAAACAAAATGTCAACATCGACGTTGGGATCAAATCCAAATTAGAGGAGACCAATTTAATCTCTTTTGTTTGGTGTTACTGACTGAACCAGAATACAGAGAAATCGATAAAACATTATATGCTAGAATTTATTTTGTTGAAAACACTAGTTTTAACTGAAGTTAGAACGGCATAAAAGAGAGCTCTAATGTGAATAGAAATAGACTTGTACCTCTATGTTTCATAATATTATTTGTTAAAATTTTAAGCTCCCTATTAATACTAGACATTTTTATGGGCTCCTTTGGCACTAGGAGGGAATTCTGCCCCCTCCCCTTCTAGAGATCTCCAGATTGCTTGCTTTAGTAGTAGCATAGTCACAAGACTATATGACTATGGTAATAGGAATTTTTGAATTCACAAGAATAAACACCGCTACTATGATCTCGCAAAAACATTAAATCATTGAGAAAATTTATCATCTTAAGGTATACAGAAGAAAACTGTAGCAAAAAATCCCTCAATTAAAAGCAGTGTTTGAAATAAAAGTAAATAATCACTGTGGAGGAGGGATTTTTAAGCATTGCTTCAGGATTTATAGCTAGCTATAATTATACAGTGATTATTTGCCCTTATTTCGAACACTGAAAAGCTCTATAAATAAGAACAGATAATCACTATGGAGGAGAGTTAAATTAGTCACTTCCTTTTCCAAAAACTACTAAAATCAAATGTTTTTGACACACTATAAATATAAATTATTTTAAAAATCGCTTATTTATTGCTGAATTGCTTTCCCATACAATCTGTCTATATTTATTTGTTACCCCTTAGCTTTTATAGTATTACCGTAAATATTCTATTAAACCCCCTCCCCTCAAATTAACCCGCCCCCTCCCCAAACATCATTTTGTCAAATAAGCCCTCCCCCTCCAGTAGATCACTTATTATGAGTTAACAATATTAGATGTTATTACTGTGTTACATTATATCCCTTGAAAATTCAAGTTTATAGTTTGGATTTTTTCTTCCAATTTCTCAGTGAAAATGACCACATTCTGTACATCTGTCATTAGTTTTTTTTTTTACTTTATCATCATTTCTGATATTTGAAATAAGCCCCCCTTATATAAACCCCCACCTCCAAAAGTCGTTTTGTCAAATAAGGCCTTGGGACTTAATCGAATATTTACGTTATTGCTATTATAGATACTTTACCTCATAGTGGTTACGAAAGTGATTCAGTTTGACATGTTCTTCCAAATATTGATTATCATATATTTCTTGTATTCCACATTTATCACTCCATATAAAGTCCCATTCTGCATCACTAAAAATTCAAGTACCGGAGCGTTTATTTAATTTTTTTGTTCTTAGGGGGAGCTTTTTTAGAAGGAGGCGTTTAAAAGAGATAAGTGCTTATTTCAAAATATAGATTTTGAGGCCTGTGTAATTATTAAAAATACAAACACATTATGATATGTTCATCTATATTAACTAAACATCAAAGAATATTGGAACATTTACACTATATTAACAAGAAAGAAGAGACTTAATTTGGACTTAAAATAGAGTAGGATTTGTTTAATTTTAGATTCTTTTTTGGGGGGAGGGGGGGTTGTTGATTGGAGGGAGGAGGGGGATTCATATAGGAAAATAAATAAAATTAGAGGGAGGCGTTTAAAATTTCTGTGGAAATGTTTCTGAAGTGGAAAATGGCCTTCAGAATTATCCCTACTGAGGTTGCTGAGGTAACAACTAATGTAGAAACCATTCGATTACAAGTTCATTGAACGCTAACCTATTTGCAGCTATACAGTATTTATTAATTTCAACCTGATTAGAACAATTTACCTAGCCACTTCAATCCATCCATTTCTTGCAGATAATACATCAAATATAGTGTTCTGCAATCCACAGCGGAAACGTACTAGTCTTCCATCAGAGCTAAATTAAAGATGCATTCATTTACCATTTAGAGAAGGTTAAAATAATGGATAATAAGTCTAGGCTTGTTAGGGCTGTAATGTTTGATACAACAGAATGCTGTAATATTGAAACTTTCCGAAAAGTTAGTTCATCTCATAATTAACAGCTTAGAATTATTATTATATTTTTGCTGATGTCATTACATAAGATGATGTCATCGATGCAAAACATGTGGTGAAAAAATAATATGTGAAATAATTATTGGCAAATAGTACAATAGAAGAAAAAAATAATAATTAAAGCAAAAATATTGAAAGTAATTTTAACCAAACCGAGCTAAATATTTTGATGGGTTAAATTTATGAAAGTTTTAAAACCGCTGTAATTACAATTTTTACAACTTGTCTTTAATAATTAATATGATAGGGATGGCTACATAGCGTAATAATCCTAGCACTAGGGTTTATTTAGCCTTTACACTTGGGTTTACTGACTAGCCCTAATATACATAACATTATGATTTGCCAACTAACCCTAAAACACTTAGGGTTTACTGACTACCACCAATAACCCTAGCAATAGCATAAGGGTTACGATTATTGTCAAGTTATTAATTATAGCAAAAAAATAAAAATCCTGCAAATGAGATTAATATGACAAATTAATGCGTTTCGTTTTCATAGATACGAATTGCACATTTCTCCTACATGTGCTATGCATGTATATACTACAGTATAATACATGTGCTAAGTGCACCGGTTATATAAATATGCATTTTATAGTATATGTATAACCCTATTTACCCACTACTCTTGCATCCGAGTAGATGATATTGAACATCTTTTTACAAGTCCTTCCAAAATATCGCCTCGAATGCTGGTACCAAATTTCAAAATGGTAGCACTTCAGGAGCATGATCTTATAAGAAAAGTAGGACAAAGTGGCTAAAATGTCAGAGCTTAGGCTAGATTTACCACAAACTCAGACAGAATGTCACAAATTCAAAATATGTCTGTCTAAACGCAAACTTACAACTTATTAACTCTTTGAATAGACTTCAAATATGGAACCTAAAATTAAAAGATTTTAATTACAATTCATATATATCTTTCTTCATTTTGAGTTAGCTGAATTAAACAGTAAATACGGTAGCTATATAGAGCATTTTCCTATGTTTCATAAAATGTATACTTTTGTAGGGAAAGAATGTATAGTTTTCGAGATATTTATAAAATACTGAACATGAGATTGTAAGTAATATAGGTTGGGTACTATCCTTAAGTTAATTTGGTGTGGCTATTAAGATTTGTGTTAAAAATACCTAATATCACTGAATTTTACAGACAATGTAGGTGAGTTAATACTAGCCTAATCCACAAATAAAAGTTGAATGTCTCACATAAATTGTTTTTTACAGTGAAATGTAGTATGCTAACATCAAAATTCATTTAAAGAGCTTCAGAAGAAAACATACAAGAAATCAAACATAATCTGTGAAAGAGGCTAAGCTTAAATCTCTGTTTATATGTTTGATTTTTAAAACTAAGTGCAAACTTGTTGCAAACTTGGATATGGTAGAGATCGAAAGAATCAAATATTTACTAGAATAGTTTGATGTTTGATATAAGGGACCATCTCAAAATATCGCTCCAAAACCAACTTTTTTGGTACAGTCGAATCAAATGAAAATGGCCAAATTTAACAAAAATTCAGTACAAACCGATCCATTGTAAGATCGTTGACTCTTCTCTGTAAATTGTATTTTTGAGACTGTCCCTAACACAAATCCTAATAAAAAGGACTCAGAAATTTAACATTCAACCATTTCCAGAGTATTTCATATTTATGATATATATGTAATAAAGAACTTTACATTGAGGAAAGAGTCTAAAGAAAGCAATGTTTTAGTTACTGTATACTTTAATATAAAAGGGTAGCTATTGCACTACAGTTTAGAGGTTGTCATTGTGTGTCTTTCCAAAATTATAAGTTACTTGCAAAATTTACACCAGTCAGGAAATATAAAAGAAGTATGTTATATACTTTTGGCTCTTTGCGTGCCATTCTGTTTTGATATCAGCAAGTTTACCCAGAATTACACATTTTTTAGGTAATCTAGAAAAATGATGATATAATTAAAAGATTAGCATATATTCAGTTTGAATAATCGAGTCAGTATATAATAAACGAGCAATCACTAATCAAGGTTAATTCAAGCTATCATTATTCAGAATAATAAACAATTCCCATGTGGTTACACATGTGCAGTCATTCTTACTCACATCGCATGTTTAACAACACTTAACCAAATAAGGTAATTGCCACAAAACGTTTTATACAGAACATAACCTCAGTGGGCAAAAACTTGTCCACAAAGACGCTAGAACAAGGCATATGATTTTGGGTGTTAAATTTTAATTAACTGTATGCGGACAGGGAAAGGATCACATGGGAAATACAAGCAATGAAGAGTCGTATATTAGCAAAAAGTGGGACAGGGGAAATGCATTCCATCCTACCTATGGTCTACAATGATGGAAAAAGTTCAAACGAAAAAAAAGACTAAAACCTGACTTAAACTGTGGCCTATAATGACCATAGAAGCCTGATCAACAACAACCGTGACTTGACTCAAACCTAACCTGTCCTAAGAATGATCAACAATGATCGCTCAAGGCTGGTCAACAACGACCAAGCTTATGATTCAAACCTGTAAGTCCTACCTGCGAATGCACACACTCAAATTCCCCTGTGTTTAGTCAATATAAGGAACAGAAGAACCCAAACTGGAATCCAATACCCGAAACCTGAAACCAAAGCTGAGCCAATAGCTTGCACAAAGCATCCCTCAGATGCAAATATATTCTGTAGGTGTCGCTAGACCACCGGCAAAGAATCTGAATCTGTTGTCTGGTATGCCAACCAATGCAGCTGTCGATGCTCTACTGATACACATATTTAAAACACCGGCATACCAACAACAAAATGGTAGACCGACAGACGTAATGAAAGTCGGCTGCCTAAGGTAAACAAATATGGCGTTCCGTCCCGCAAGTTAACTTGAGCTAAGCAAGCTTAGCTTCCATACATCATAATTGAGCATGTATCGAATCAAAACTAAATTTTAATACAGCATAATTCAGCATGGGCACTCATTAAGGTAAGACAGGACTGCCGGCACGACTACAATTGTGGACATAATTTAGGGGACATTTTTTAAATTTTGACGTATATATAATATAAAAGCACAAGTAAAACATAACTAATTAAAACGGCCTTAGGAATACCCTATTAGATTTATCTCAATGGTGTAGCTATAGACTAATACTTAGGATTTTCTTGCAAACTCAACAAAGTCTGTGGTTTCTAGCAGGCAAGTACTCCTCTCTTGAGCAAAGTCGAATATCCGTGCCATTCGTCTTGTTAATCAAAATTTAAGGCTTTTTTTTTTGTCTCAGATAAACTTCCAAATTTTTGCACAAATTTCACTTTGTCTCAATAATTATTTCTGAAACTGAATAGAATTTTCACAATAGTGTTGAGCCTTATTCCTATACTTTTTTACATATGAATGAATAAATGGTTTATTAAATGGATTTTTCCTACCATTTATCTAGTTTATTTAGGATCATTTTGATTTTTTTTTTTTTTTAATAACTAGGTCTAATTTTCCCTTGGTAACCAAATTTCTGACTGGTTGTGAAAAAAAAATCCTCTCTTATTTTTGCTTAAAAGTTTTAACACTACACATGGTTCTATCAAAAGTTATGGACCAGTATTGAGAAGCCCCCAAAAGACCTAGTATTATAGGGTTAAGGTGTATATAAATGTCAATTTCTACCAAGAATAAAATCAACCTTTACAAAAAAACAATGGAAACCTGCCTTCTTCAGGAGCTTTTATACCATGGTTTGTTTTCCATTAAGTTTTGTTCATAGCGCACGTACTTACAATGATTTGGTGTACCCTATGAATTTACCCCGGGGTGTCCTCCCCCGTGTATGTGGCAGCCAGGAGGAAGTTTCAGTATATGCTTTATGGACTATGCTTTGGACGTGGAGTTTTACACGGATGAGTTTCCAAAACTCTAGCTAAATTTCAATCTTCAGTCACTGCTGCAGTGTTCCGAAAAAGGGCGACGTTTTTAAGCTGTTTCATAAAATACAATACGTAGATTATGCCAAAACATTACAACTTTGTCACTACGGCTGGTCAGACTGTACTGTTTTATTATTATTTTTTTGTTGTGGAACGTGGATACCATATTTGTTTTGAATATCCATCGATATTACCGGTCACCGAAATTTGTTTTTTTTTCAGCACAAAACCGACCTCATTTCCAGGGTTTCGTAGTTTTTTTTTCGCTTTTTTACCGATGATCAAATTATATTTGCCAGCAACCTCGATCCCAGCGCTCCTTCTCTTTTTAACTGAAGACGAGAGAGAAAGTTCTCACAAATTTAGACGTCAAGAGAGATGGTTGATTTGCCAGACGTAACTGGCTTAAACAAATTTGTACAAAATGCAGTTTCGTAGAGACTGCCGTATTCCCAGTAAGCTTTTGTCGTTTTTAGTACGGTTAGACTTGCGGCCCATGTAAACCGATCTTATTTTTGAGGCCTGCGCTTAATCTATAATTTACGGTATTTTTTCGTACGTTAATCATTGAAAGATTTTACAGTCAGTGTTTAATTAAAGAAGATTGTACTACTGAGCATGCACGTTTCTTTTATCGAGCGTCTTTTTCAACAAAATTGGTGCGCGACAAAAATCGGCTAATAAAAATCAGCCTAACGCCAAGAAGAAGAAGAAGAAGAAGAAGAAGAAGAAGAAGAAGAAGAAGAAGAAGAATTTCCGCATTTCCGTATGTATTTCGAAAAGGCAAGAAGCCCTGGGAATGAGGTTGATATTGGAAATCTCGGCACTGTTTTCGAGATCGGCTTCTGACCCGTTATTTTAACTTTCGGAATTTCGGGTTAAAAGGAAAACAGTCTCCGCGAAAGAGAGTAAGCGCGAAAGGCAGGAAAGGAAGGAAAAACAAGTGGAATTTGTCGCAAGTCTAGGTCAACATCTGTTTTGGTTTTATAGTGATTACACCTAATCAGAAGCAGGTAAAACTCTTTGTAATAGCTTTTTATTTCTTCCGTTGTTGATTTATTTTTAAAATCTGGGCGGATAGCTAAGCTAGACATGACATTAAAAAAATATTGGAGGTTTGGAGATTCGATGGATTCGATTATACTGATGATTGTGGATGGCGAATTTCCAGATAGTAGTTACCTGATATCTATTTAGAAGTTAGTTTTCGGCAACCAATGCGCTGAAGCTGGACCTTCAGAGCTTTGTGTATCCCCCTCTGTTGGATACAAGGAACGGTTTCTCAGAGGTAGAGGATTATATGAGTATATGAGGGGGAGAGAGGGTGCCGAACTCCCCCATCATCAGGACATTCCACATGCATTGTAACCTATATAAGGTACCCCAACAGACCTACCTTACTACAGGTTATTTCGTTTTGCATGCCGCTTTAAAACTATATGTACATATCATGCATTTCCCATGTGTGACTACTTATATAGTAGTCACACATTGGAAATGCATGATTAAACAGGACATTTGACACTTTGATCCCCATAATTTATGAAAGAATTAGCTATACAAAAAATTGACGTTTAAAATGTATTTTATGGTCAAGCAGGATTATCTATTTGTAAATAGAAAGTGATTTTTCTCAAGCTTGATTCATTCGCAAGAAAATCCAGTTAAAAGAGTGACTAAATGGGACAAAAAAGGAAGTAGTTTTCAATGGGCCATTACATTTTACATCCAATACCCCCCTGTGGATGACATGGTATTTTAAAAAAAAATTGTTTCGGATTTCCAGTTTTTTAGGAGTTTGTGTTTTGGATATCCAGTTATTTTATGGTCCTGTATTTCAGATATCCTGCTTCTTCTTGCCATAAGTTACGGATATCCTCATTCACGGAGCGAAATTGTTTCGGATATCATGGGTTGTGAGAAATGTTTATTCGGAACTATAGAAATCGATTGAATTGAATCAACACGTTACGGATATGAGGTGGTTTTGTTTGTTTGTATCACGGATTTCCCCACAATAAATTGGGTGAAAGCCATGGATATCTCAGCTGAGCTATGGGGAGAGGGTCACGGATTTCATGGAAATTTTGAAAGGCTAGCTACAGATATCTGAATGTCGTCATCCACAGAGGGTCATGGATAAAATCTTTAATGACCCATTAGACTGTTGGATCCCACAGCCTGTCAAGCCTTGCAGACCTTTGCAGCGCTGACGTGCTTATAAGGACTTGCGTGCTTATAGGGGATGTATTTCGAATTTAGTATTTGTTGACCTGACATACTAGGTTTGCATGTCCATGTCGGCTTATCGGAAATCAAAAAAGGAGAATTTTTAAACATTTGATTTACATTCACCAAAATTATTACATTTATAATAAAACTTTCATAGTCCTTGTGCTTTCCAATGAAAGCACTTAGGGTCTATAAAGGTTTTATAATATATAATGTTCAGTTTTAATGATTTTATATTTAATTAGTCCCATTGCAAATTAGAAGTAAAAAACATTTTATTATTTTATAAGAAAATTAAATTTTATTTAAGGAAATATATTCTTCTGTTGCATTGTTATATTTATTATTTTTAATTTTAACAACAGATGATGATAACCATCCAACTTCAGGCTAAGATATGAAAGTGTTTAACTTTTTAAGGACACAAAATCCTAATGCCATGTTAAATCTGAGTGTTTAACTTTGATATGAAATTTCATTACTCTCCTCCACATTGACCTGACATAATTTTACATTGGAAAAAGTTGTTCCAATTGTTTATTTGAACTGAAACTTTACCATTTTAATAAATTATTTCAAACACTAACATATAATGTGTGTATGCAAATCATTTTTGAGCATTGCTTCGGGCTATGATATGAAATCTCACTACTCTCCTCCACAGTGACCTGGCATAATTTTACCTTGAAAAAGGTGTTCCAATTGTCTATTTTACCTGAAACCCATACCATCTTAATAAAAACATATTTCAAACACTGTATAATGTGTGTATGTAAATCATATTCTATTTGCTTAGGTTCAATTTCCACTTGGTTTGGTGCACTACTTTCAATATCGTACCTTTTATTTTTACAAGCTACAACTAGTTTGTGGTACTAGACTCTCTGGCTATGTCTTAATATTTAAGAGAGTATAGCCAAGTATATTCTGAGAAAAAGTAAACAATTCTTATCAAATTTTGTTTTTATAGAACTATATGAGATGAGCTTAGTGTTTTTTAATGCTTTGAGACGAACATCTGCTAAACATTTTATACTCAGAAGAACTTTCAATCAATCACATCAACTTAACAATATGAATGTTTTACATAACAAAGAAGATAAAAAGTTTTATATTAAACTGGAAAAGGGTACATATATATCATGTTTCATATTGTTGGAAGCGTTATTTCTCAGTACCTATACAGTATTGGAAATTTTCACAACTACATGGTTAGCACATTTGCTGCACCCACGGGTATAAATGTGCAATAGCACAGCTATGATTACCCACCCTGGCGAAGGCTATGATATGAAATCTCATTACTCTCCTCCACAGTGACCTGACATCATTTTACCTGGAAAAAGGTGTTCCAATTGTTTATTTGACCTGAAAACTCTACCATCTTAATAAAGACATATTTCAAACACTGTATAATGTGTGTATGCAAATCATATTCTATGTATAATGTAAATCATGTATGTAAATCATATTTTATGTGCTTAGATAAAATTTTAACTTAGTTTGGTGGGCTACTTTCAATACTGTACCTTTGATTCTTAGTTATGGCAAAAAACCCTAAGACTTTTAAAACAAAATGATCACATTTCTGAATCGAAAGTGCTATATTCACAACAAAAAATCAAAGGCACAGTATTGAAAGTAGCCCATTAAACCAAGTGAAAGTTAACCTAAGCGCATAGATATGATTCACATACACACATTTTACAGTGTTTGGTGGTAAAGTGCAAGTCAAATAAACAATTGGTAAACAGTAAAAAAGAATTGAAACTAAGTCAACACTTGGAAATTGACGAAATGGAAAAATAAATTGCCAACGGTCTTGTAATATTGCCTAAAATGCCATAACCCAATTTCAGGAGGATACCACGCTTTTTCGGTCCATTATTGGACCGAAAATGCAATTTGGACTCTTTTTGCCTAAAACTGAGAATCGAGTGGACGAAATCAAAATATTTTTGGCAAGCCTTTCTAGTTGCCACAAATGCTGGTACCAAATTTCAAAATGGTAGCACTTCGGGAACATGATCTATTGAGAAAAGCGTGACGCCGCCTCCGCAAAGTGATATCAATAGCCCATATCCTTGTACATTTAGCTTTACTGAAAAACTTAAGGATAAAAGTTGTTTAATATTTTTATTATCCCTTCCTAGTTTGATCCACAGAGCAAAATGAAAATAGATTTGAGATATTTCAAATAATGCTGGGCCTATAATCTGGCAGATCTGGAAATTTAAATCGGTATTCCCTGTGGAAGAGCATCTTTGGAGGCTAATTTGCAGCCTTAAATGCCGACCTAAATTCCCAGACCTGTACTGATTGTTTCATCATGTATCCTTTAGTTATTATGGCACCGTCTGTGTTCCATTCTTTTAATTTATATAGGAGAAGCAATACTTGAATATGAACTGGATAACAAATCTATAATGGACATGTATCATACAGGAGTACCTGACGCTTACAGAGGTCAAGGGATTGCAAAATACTTGGTCAAGGTAAAATAGCTTTTAAAACGTCATGTACCTTAATGACATTATTTTTCACAAATCAAATAAAGTGAGCTCATAACGTACTTTTCGTTGACATACATTTTCACGGTCAAGTTCGTAATAGACTTTTTGTGTGCACTCATTTTTGTGGATTTGGTCAAAAACTGAGAAATCTGGCAATTATACTAAATTATATGAATTTGATACAACTTTGAGGGTCGCACAGTGTATAGCCAAAACAATCACAAACAAAAATCTCAAACTGAAAGCAGGACTTCTATCGTTTTAATGACGTCAATAGGAATTTTTTTTCCAGCTTATGATTTTTACCAAAACAATGAAGGGCACAAAAAACTAACCAAAATAGTTCTACATCATTATTTTTAAGGACCTTTAAACTACTTTTTTTCTTCTTCGAAATAGTCATCACACGTGGAAGAGTGTTTTTTGAGTATAGCGTTCAGCTTTTAAGATAAACACTATAATAAAAAACGGTCCTCCACAGCTGATGCCCGGCAGTTATATTCAGGTTTGTTGAACCGCATTCAAAATGTTATACTTGTTGTTTCGTTTGGCATATATATCAATATATCAATATATTGTATTTAATTATTTTGAATTTTGAATTTCATTTCATTTTGAATCATTTCATATCTCATGTTTGCAACTATGATTTAAAGGGTTGTTACAAAACAACTTATTAGTGGTGGATTAACAAAATGGCTCACCATTTAAGGGTTGTAACTAAACAACAGTGTGTACAAATTGTTTTTTTTTGTATATAGGAAGCATTACAATATGCTGTTGATAATACGTTGAAAATTAAACCATCGTGTTCATATGTGTTAAAATATGTGAATGACCATCCAGATCCATCCTACGATGTTGTTCAATAAATCAAGTATTTGAAATAAGAGCAAAGAATCACTAGGGAGGAGTGACTTTTGAACATTGCTTTAGGCTAGAAAGCCTGATTCAATGCTCAAATATCCCTCCTACACAGTGATTATTTGTTCTTATTTCAAGCATTAAAATAATTAATGATTCAAACGAAGAAATAAACATTATACACAACCTCGATCCCAGCGTTTCTTCTCTCAGAGACGTCAAGAGAGAAGAAGCCCTGGGATCGAGGTTGCATTATACAATGAAACAAACATCTCCATTAGACAAAACTTGTTCAAAATCAGCAGTAAAAGACACGGGAATAACGTTGATGATGTTGTTCTAGCGTCTTTACTGCAGACTTTGAACAAATTTTTGCCCGCGCAGGGCTTGAAATAACTGCCGGTCATCACTGTGGAGGAGATATCTTTCAGAATATTTTCAGCCAATTTGGCTGAAAATATTCTGAAAAATCTTTCCTCCGCAGTGATGACCGGCTGTTATTTCGAGCCCTGCAGGTACTTCACAAGTTTTTCACCGGCAGAAATAGATATTTTAAGCGGTAATTTTCCTTTAAAACATGGACAACATTTTTGTTATCCAACGAGGAGGCCGAACTGAAGATGACATTCTTTGCACAGAAGTGAAAAAAAAAAAATCTCTAGAGAAGAGTGTTTCATCAATGATCATTGTTTAAAATGAAATAAAATAATCACTGTAGAGGAGGGATTTTTGAGCATAGTTTCAGGATCTCATCTTCAGTGATTATTTGCTCTTATTAATGTCGCATTTAGCTTGTTTTTTTCTTACTAAAGAAAGAACTTTTTATTACTAAAGAAAGAACTCACTCTTTCATATGTTTGCCGAATATTCAATATATCTCCACTGCATTCTATCAGTAGTATGAAACTTAAATCACAGTCCAATGCTTAATATTTATAGCACTGATGCATTCATCTTTAGATCGAACAACTTGAACAGAAAGACATAAAAAGAGATCGCATGGTATGTTTCTAGTTAACATAAATAAAAGATTCTTAAAGGAACATGTGTCTTGAAAACTCAAAATTGCATCTGTTCACAAAATGACATCATTGGCGCCAGTTATATGTTTGTAGAAAATAACATGATGCATAATCCTATAGTTTGTAATTAAAGAAACAGTGATCACTATAGAGGAGTAATTCTTGCATAAAATCACTCCTTCACAGTGATTATTTGCTGTTATTCAGAACAGTACATCACTATACGGTAGTCAAAATAAGAAGCACTGTGTTGGAGTGATTTTTGTACTTCTACACAGTGATTGTTACCATTGCTATAATTGTTTTTGCTCTCAAGACTTCACTCATTTCAATAATTTGTCAAATATTGCCAGTAATATAGATTCTGTTACTCCAATGAAGGGTGTGTGAAAACGTAAGCCAGTTGACCACAGTCTGAAGTGACTCGATCCACTTTTGTTAGCTTAAAGAGAGATGAGACATTTCAAGTAAACCTTTTGCATGTAGAGTATATGAACGATCTAATAATTGACTGGTTTCTTTCTTGAATATTATTATTAGATTGTATACAATGTGATCAAAGATTTCAATGGAGCCTGGTTTCCATTATCTTTTGGTATAAGGGTATGCTATGATGCGCCATGGTCAGAAGAAATTAGAATACCAATTAAAACGGGTGACGTCATACATGCTACTAGACTAAGAAAGTAATTATTTATTAATTTCATTGTGTGGCTATAAATATATGTTGGGGATTACCTGTGGAGAAGTGCTTTAGTTTTATTTGAAACCTGCTCAAAAAGCACTTATCCACAGGTGATGTCCGACTGCTATTCTTAGACTTAAAGGGATAAAAGGTGACAGATTTCAAGGAACACGTTTCTGTCCTAGCATAAATGTCAGTGACATTTTGCTGTGCGCTTAGTATATTTTGAAGACTATTTCCACCCACCCCCAACTCACATATTTGATGCTCCTGAGTAAAACAATGATTTTCCACTTGATTGGCTCTTTTGTTATGAATAAACCAATCAAACTATTTTATTCTCTAACTTAAGGCGTTGGGTGTACGGTGAAAAAGAAGAAATGCAATCAGAAAAAAATGGTAAGTTAATTACAACTTGAACTCTATTTCCAGTGAGAAAAAACCTGTTCAAACTCTGCAGTAAAGACGCTAGAACAACGTTTTAAACGTCTTTACTGTTGACTTTGAACATGTTTTTAAATTTATATGTGGCATTTTTAGCCCACCAAACAAAAATGGGCTGGATATTTTAGCATTTGTGGTGATATTTTTGAAGGGCTTGCCAAAATGTTTTGATTTCGTCTAATCTGTCCCAAATTATGGGCAAAAAGTGTCCAAAGTGCATTTTCGATCAAATTTGGTTATTGCATTCTAGATAATATTACGAGACCACTGGCGAAATCTTGTTCAATTTCGTCAACTTGGGACTGAGTAGCCGCGAAAAAGGGATTTTTCAAAAGTGGAGACTTTTTGAAAAATATCTATGAGACTTTGATCACATTCATCATGTGATTTCTTTTGATTTTTTTACTGTTTATAGGGATTTGACCAGAATTATATTTGGACTTGTAAAATGTTTTGAAAAATAAATGACCATAAATCTTTTTTGGCAGCCATTTTGTATTTTGGGGAAGCTCTCTCCTCATTTTTTTAAGATGACGAGGGACATTTTTAAAAAAAATAATTTTAAAAATTTCAAGTTTCAAGTCTCCATTTTGATTTTCGAAAGCTTCCTTCAATTTTGAAATAACTATAAATGTTAAGAGTAATCACAATACAAAAAAGTAAAATGGCAACACAATTCAACAGAGAAAGATATTTTTAATAAAAGAATCATATAAAAATATAATGATTCCCAATTCAAATTAGTAATATTATAATAACAATACCCAATTCAACAGAAAAAGATGATGAATAATAAAGAAAATATATTCTTCTGTTCTATTGTTCTATTCTCTAGTGCTTTATAACAAAGCTGTTAAAAATCACGGATATATAACTTTGATTGGTCTTGCAAAAACCATCCTATGTATATATACTATATATAATACTATAACATAGGTGTATTCTCTATTTTTTATTTGGTGTGTACATCATGCTATGATGTATAATGTGTATGTAATTTATATCCACTGTGGAGGAGTGACTTATGAGCATTGCTTTAGGCAACGATATAAAATCTCACTACTTTCCTCCACAGTGATTTAATGTAATTATGTCTTGATAAAGGTGTTCCAATTGTATATTTGACCTAAAACTTCATCAACTTAATAAGGACATGAAATCCTAATGCTATGTAAAATTTGTGTGTTTATCCTTGATATGAAATTTCACTACTCTCCTCCACAGTGACTTGACATAATTTTACCTTGATAAAGGTGTT
>JAULBZ010000416.1:0-31690 GCA_032360805.1 Neoturris breviconis
GATATTCAAAGTCAAGGTACTGCCTGTAAAAGAAAACAACCAAAAATCACTGGTGCACCAAAAACTAAAGCGAAATCAAAAGATATTCGAGATCTTTTCAAGGAGATGTGCAAATTCAAAACAAAAAATTGTTGTCATTAACCTTGACTAATCGAGCTCAAACTCTAACTAATTTTTCGCGGGGATTTAATTTCGCGGACGGCAAAGTTTTAGATTTTCCGCGGGGATTTAATTTCGTGGAAGGCTAAGTTTTAGATTTTTCCCGGGGATTTAATTTCGAGGAGCACCCTAAAATCCGCGAAATCCGCGAAATTTAATCGGAAATTAATACACTTAAGGTACTTATTTTTCAATGGTCGAAAGAGCAAATACTGCTAGTGGTGTATGTCAGTTTATTTTCAGTGTCTACTCGTTTGGGCAAGTGAACGTAAAATTTCACCTGTCCAAAGAAAAAAAACTACTGCCCTAGGAATTTCACCAAGATCACAAATAAAAATTTAATGTGCAGTATTGAAAAGTGACATTAAAATGTTATCTCCATTCGTAGGGCAATATTCACTTTCCCAAATCCACTGACTATGGAGGAATGATTTTGAGCAAAGCTTTAGCCCACACAGCTTGAAGCTGTGATCAAAAATCCCACTGCCACAGTGATTATTTACTCTTATATTTTTTACCCTGTTTTTAGATGAAAGCATCTAAAATTAGATAAATAAATATACAGAGGATATATTTCATTCACATTGAGAATATGAGAAAGTTGTGTCAACAGATGGATCAATCTGATATTAGCTGTACTGATATGAAGAAATGTATTGATATCATTATGAATACCACTGGACTGACAAAAATCAATATCCTACTACTCGAATATAACATTACGGATTATGGAAAAAAAACTGATGTCCTGCGACTCAGTGGACATTATAAAGTGCACTCCTCTGGCAGGTTGGATCCAGTGAAGATACATTCGAGAATATATGTACTCTTATGTCATAATTGTCTTTATATGGACTCTTGAGAATTAAACATAACATGATTTTTATGATTATCTTCAGTATATATTTTCTTTCTTTATTGTCAGAATGCCATATATGCGAATCATTATCCCTTCCTTAATATTTATATATATGGATCATTATGATATTTTGAGAATAGAAGTGTATAGATCTTGTTTGTTCTTTGAATTACAATAACTTTAAACAAATCAGAAATCCGTTTAACCCTGATATTGAAGGTATTGAAGCTGCTTATGCTGCTGAATATGTAGTGGTAAACGAAACTTTGGACAAAGAGTGCGATGTAGAAAGGGAAAAGCTGATCAAGTTTCATACTTCTATATTATTATTTGTTTTATTTTGGTGTATATTGTACTTTTATCATAAATTGTTTTTAAGACTAATTCAATATAGATGGACTAAGCGCTCCCAAATACCGTAACAACCCCCTCGAATTAATATCCACCTTATAGTTCATATTGAGGTGAGCTGGTCCAGTTAACCAAGACCTTTGTTAATACCTATAAATGTAATAAAACGAGTTCATATGGGAAGCAAGTCTGCCCACGTAATTCAGATCTTTGTTGGATTTGCTTAAACTTTTAATCGTAAGTATGATTATACTACAACCAGTGTTTGAAGTAAGTGGTCGCAAATTTCCGTGCGTATAGATACAAGCGCTGGGCAAATAAATGTTGAGGTTATCAGCATATTTTTTCCATGATGAACTAGGAACATTTGTTCGCATGTTCACCATCTCCGTTGCAGATGCTATAACATATGCAATACAATGAATGAGCCTAAAGGATGTTTTCCAATTAAGAAAATCTTTAGCGGAATGGTAATTCCCAGTGGGCAAAAACTTGTTCAAAGTCAGCAAAATAACGTTAGAACAATGTCCAGTAGACATTGTTCTAACGTTATTTTAATGACTTTAAACGAGTATTGGCTGGATGGGAGCATTAGCAGACGAGCTTGCACAAGATAACGGAAGAATTATGAAGCTTTCCAAATCATTTTAGCAAAGAAAATGGGAGATATAAGGCCAACTATTGATTTTCAAGTCATTTTAACAAAGAAAACGGTCTATTGATTTTCAAGGCATTTTAATGAAGATCACAAGACTTTATGTAAGAAAAACTATCAAATTTTCAAGGCATTTTAAGGAAGAAAACGGAACACATATAAGACAAATTATCAATTTCCAAGTCATTTTAACGAAGAAAACGGGGACATATATAAGATGAACTATCGATTTTTAAGGAATTTTAACGAAGAGGACGGGAGAATTACGAGGCAAATTAAGGCTAACAATCTTCTCCTTTTCACGAATGAACACTGTTTTAGTTGTAGGTCATTAGATTTTATGTTGAGACATTTTGTTATCACATCCTATTTTATTAAAACTGGTAAACGTGTGTGCTTTTCATTATGATAGCAAAGGGTGACTATATGAAAATGTTTCAATAGTTCAATTCAATATGGTGATACTTGCTTCGTTGAAGGTTTTTACGTCCACAGCAGCAACCTTTTGGCTTTATATTTGGTTTTCTTTCACTGATAATGTCCTAAATTGTTAAAAACACTTACTCATAGTCGATATATGTTATGAAAAACTTTTATTACACAAAGATTGAGTTTTAAACTCAATGATAAGATTATGTTTTTACCACCATTTAATGGAGGTAAAATAGGGCAGAAAAAACCTGAATGTGTGTATGCAAATCAACTTTCACTTGGTTTGGTGGGCTACTTTTAATACCGTACCTTTGATTGTAACATGCTTTTTAGCCTACCAAACAAAGTTTAGATCGGCTATTGCTATTACTTTGCAGTGGTGTCGGCGGTGTTTTCCCGCTTTTCTTAATAAACCATGTTCCCGAAGTGCTAGCATCAAATTTGGTACCAGCATTCGTGGCGATATTCTAGAATGGCTCGCCAAAAATCTTTCGATTTCAGTTTTGAGTTTTTGGCCCAATTGACCAAAAAGACGTGGTACCGTCCTGGACCCAGTTGTTCGAAAGCCGATTAACGCTAATCTAGGATTAAACCTGGATTAAAACTACTTTCTACTAATCAAATATCGTGAAAAGACAATTTAATCGAGGCTTAAACTAATTGGCTTTCAAACAACTGGGCCCAGTAATTTGGTTATGGCATTCTAGGCAATATTACGAGATCGTTGGCCAAATTCATTTTCGTCAAATTAGGACCGAGTATCGGCATAAAAGGGATTTTTTTCAAAAGTGGAGACTTTGAAAATTTTCGAAAATTTGATTTACATTCACCAAAAAGTTAATTTTTTTTTTTATTATTTATTTTATTTATTTATTAATTTTTATTGACTTAGAATTTCTTTAAATTTTTAATTTCACTGTCCATAATGATTTGACCAGGAGTACATGACTGTCTGACACATTGAAGATTGTTAACACAAGGATTTCATTTAGTTAAAATTAAAGATGAAGAAAAAGAAGGATTTGGGATTATCTCGTTCTGAGTTAATGTTAAAAACTGTCACCGAAATAATCAGTGAATTAATTACTGCTCATCAGAATAAAGAAGATGTCAATCTAAATAAATTAAAGAGTGCCATTTCAAGAAAATATGGACTTCCCTCGCAGCCAAGACTTGTTGATATCATAGCAGCCGTACCCGCTAATTATAAAAAGGCTTTATTGCCAAAGTTAAAAGCTAAACCTGTCAGGACTGCTTCAGGGGTAAGTATTAAGGTTTAGGATGTTCCTTTTCATGTCCCAGAAGTCTGATAAGAGCAAATATTCCCTTTGGAGAAGTGATGTTTGAGCATTGCTTCAGGCTTTGCAGTGACATTCCTTTCAACCAAATGTAGTGGCTTCATTTAGAATTCATGTAAACAAACTTGCCTAGTGGAAATCAGCCATAATTTGCTTTTTAAAATTGGAACCACATTATTAATAGATTTTTGTAGAAACCAATAATCTATTGATCTTTTTGCGTATGAATGGCCTCCTGAATATTGGCTTCTCTACGGTCTCAGCTATATAAAAATAGCTGTAACTGTAAGTCTCCACTGGGACTATACAAACTTGAAAAAATAATGTAGAATTCTTGGTTGTAATTCAGAGAATGTTTAGTCAATGCTATTTATGTGACACTCTTTTCAAACTAAGTTTGGTAACATTCAATAAAAATAAAGACGGGAAGGATAGAAGTCACAGAAAGGTGTTAAATCAATGAGCTTGCAATGGTTTTGGTTTTGTCAGTATGTTGACTCAATACTTTTCTACAAAGCTTATATTTGCAATGACATTCTGTTGGTAAAAAAATTATGTCACCCAACTCCCTTTTATCATTTTAGATTGCAGTTGTTGCAGTTATGTGTAAACCTCATCGCTGTCCTCATATCAGTATGACTGGTAATATCTGTGTTTACTGTCCTGGAGGTCCTGATTCAGATTTTGAATATTCTACGCAATCATACACAGGTTATGAGCCAACGTCAATGAGAGCAATTCGAGCTCGCTACAATCCGTTTCTACAGACACGTCATCGAGTTGAACAATTGAAATCACTCGGACATAATGTTGATAAAGTTGAGTTCATTGTCATGGGTGGTACATTCATGGCATTAGACGAAGAATACAGAGATTATTTCATTCGAAATCTTCATGATGCTTTGTCTGGTCATACCAGTAATAATGTTGATGAGGCTGTAAGGTGAGAATTCTGTTAAAACTTTTATTGTTATGTTAATTGCTTGCTGTAACTAACATACATGCAAGCATCAATTAACGGTTGGAAATCACCTGTGGAGGAATCTTATAGTACAGTTTTCAGCCAATGTAATAAAGCTGAAACTGTACTCAAAAACACTTCTCCACAGTTGTTGTCCAACCATCATTTTGAGGTTTGTACATGTATTCTTATTTTATGTTGTGGTTTCCAATAAAGAATGTTGTACAACAGGTGCGTGCAACGCTCTGTTTCCGTTATAGAAGCATACTGAAATAGCTGCATTTTACAAGCGTTAAGTTGAAAATAAGCTACAGTTTCACTTCTCATAATTCTAACTGCCTAGAAGATACCATTAATGTTTTTCATGATTCTGATACACAAGGTGCTTCAAGATCTAAAGTTTCAGTAAGTTGGAAGTTCATTGAAATATATATATAGAAATATAGTTCATTGAGTCTGGGACCTAGTTTGGACACAATTACCAGTGAAATATAATTGTTTTAAGGTTTGACTTTTTATTTGATTTGTTACTTCCCATTGTTATATATTAGAAAATATTATTAAAATCATGCACGGCGGAGAAAAAGAAAATTTTCAAATTTGTGCACGTGTTTATTAGTTATGAATTTCATTGAAGGATGTTATATCACCTTTGGAGGAGTATTTTCTAAGTACAATTTTCATTTGCAAAGCTGAAAACTGCACTCAGAAACACACCTCTAAAGATGTCTGACATTTTGTTTAAAGCTTATGAACTAAAGTTATGAACAATTGTCTCGTTCAACCCTAACACTGTTTGAAATAAGAGTATATAATTACTGTGAAGGAGGAACTCTTAAGCATAGCTTCAGGCTTTGTAACCAGAATCTATGGTAAAAACACCCCACCACAGTGATTATTCACTCTTATTTCATCCATTAAAATTTGATATCAAACTTACTGTTCATTTACATGTTTTACAGGTACTCTGAAAAAAGTAAAACCAAATGTATCGGTATTACGATAGAGACACGTCCCGACTACTGCTTGAAGCGACATTTAAGTTCAATGTTAACATATGGTTGTACAAGACTTGAGATAGGTGTTCAAAGCGTTTTTGAAGATGTTGCAAGAGATACAAATCGGTATGAAATCAAACCTACAGTTGTACATGGTGGAGGAGTGTTTTTATGTAAAGTTTTGAAGCATTGAAGCTGAAAACTATACTAAAAAGCAGTCCTCCACTGGTAATTTCTGAGCGTTATTTTGAGGCTTGGAATTTTTTTTATTGTTTCTTTTGCTAGGCTAAAACGATTGCCAGTGCTTGGACCAGCAGATTATAAATATTATGTAACGGATGAATTGATACAGTATGGATTAACTTTTTTGTACTAATTATATTTAAACCTGATGAACCTGTTTTAAAGCTATGCTAATGTATCATTATCTTTTTGTTTTAGGGGCCACACAGTAAAAGCAGTTTGTGAATCATTTCAATTAGGAAAAGATTCTGGTTATAAAGTTATAGCACATATGATGCCAGACTTACCAAATGTGGGACTTGAACGTGATATAGAACAGTTTATAGAATTCTTTGAAAATCCTGCATTTCGCGCAGATGGCATGAAAATATATCCTACATTAGTAATAAGAGGTACAGGTTTATATGAGTTATGGAAAACAGGAAGGTATAAGAGTTATCCACCTGGTACACTTGTTGATTTAGTCGCACGTATACTGGCTCTTGTACCTCCATGGACGAGGATTTATCGTGTTCAAAGGGATATTCCTATGCCATTAGTCACATCTGGTGTCGAGCATGGAAATTTAAGAGAACTTGCACTTGCCAGAATGAAAGATTTTGGAACTGAGGTTTGTACTCAATAGTTTTCTGTTTGAGGTATCAGGGGTCACTATTGATCCCAATAGGAGTATTGTAATTGGGGAGTGCAGAGGAGGGATCTTTTAGGCATAGTAGCCTGAAGCAATGTTCAAAAACACTCTTCAACAGCGATTATTTGTTCTTATTTCGGGTACTATCACATCTTGAGGAGTGTGTTTTGATAATAGTCTCGTATTATTTTTTATAAAACGTTTTTTCTTTTCTCTTGTACCATTCTCTTAACCCCATTTGGGCCTGAGGGATGGGCGGGGAGCTAAAAAAGCTTCTTTTTTTCATAACTGAACGAATGATTATGACTAAAAATGTTGAGACTTTTCGCACAATTTATCTAGGATCATTTTGAATTATTTTTTTTCTTTGCGGTAACTAGGGATAATTTTCCCTATTTTTTGTTTTGGTATATAGTTTTGGAACAAAAATTTTTTCACATAACTTTTGTTTTTGCATCACCTGTTTTCTAATGATGACATTATCAATAATTATGCTAAAATGTTAATTATGTGTTGACCTAACTTTCTGGAAAGTTCCAACACTACAGCACGGTTTCATCAAGAGTTATGGAGGGGCCTTACAAAGCTCCCAAAAGGCCCGGCCTGAACATATAAACCATGGGCTGTATGTAGCATAGAACAATAGAAGCACAACAGAGTCACATGGCATTTGGGCTAAAGTACCGGTGACTTTAATATTCAGTGTTATATTGGAATTTACTGCTATGACATAAAGCATTTTATTTGCCTCCATTATATATGCTACTCATCTGTGAAGTGCCATCTCTAGAACAGTGATTTTATTATCTGTTAATATTATATTTTTATTTCCATCATTTGTTCTTACTATGGTAGTCAAGTATTTGAAATAAGAACAAATAATCAGGCTGCATATCTTGAGCTATTCTCAAACATCCCTCCTCCTCAGTAACTCTTATTTTGACCAATGGTAGCTTTGATTCTATTAACAGCATTCACTTTTATTTAGCCATGCTTCTAATGAGCGATATTTACTTGTATTTAGTGTCGTGATGTTCGTACACGAGAAGTTGGTATTCAAGAAATTCATAAAAATGTCCGTCCCTATGAAATTGAACTCATCAGAAGAGATTATGTCGCAAATGGAGGTCTGTATTAACAAATTTTTATAATTTTTTTTTTCTTTTTTAATCAATTTTGAATAAAAGACTCCATGGGTCATGGCGCTCCTAAGTGCCTACCTAGGGGTTCCAGTTCATAAAAACGGTGAGACGTGTGACGTGTGGAATTAAAATAAAATGATCTTGTGAATAAGTCGCCTGTATGAAAAAGAAGGTAGCATGGGGCATGCTATAAGAGTTTGCATCTTTTCTTCAATTTGAAAACTGCCCCAATTAAAATTTGGTAAAATTAATAATAGACCACAACAAAAAAGGCTTAAAATAATTTGGTTCTCCAGATTTATGTTGAATAAGCCAAGTGTGCTTTACTCAGGTATACCTTTGACCATTTTACATAAGCATAACAAAGAAAGGGCTAGTGACCTTGACATTAATTAAAGAATTAATGAAAGAAGGCGATTAAGATCTGTATTTGATTTAACACATGTCACTCTCTTTCAGGATGGGAAACATTTCTTTCATATGAAGACCCTGAACAAGATATACTGGTTGGATTACTTCGCCTACGAAAATGTTCAGATGAAGTTTTTCGTCCAGAATTAAAAGGTGGTTGTTCGATTGTGAGAGAACTTCACGTTTATGGAAGTGTTGTAGCTGTCAGTTCTAGGGATCCAACAAAATTCCAACATCAGGTATGCAATGATTAAAATAAGACCATATAATCACTGTGGAGGAGTTATTATGAACTGATTTTCAGGATTTGTAGTTTGATGCTATGCTGACTCATCTCTCTTCCACAGTGTTGTTTTTAGTTCAAGCACTGAGGTAGGATTTGCATTTTCAAATCTTTTAATTATTTACCATCACATAAAATCAGCTTAATATTTCTTTTGTTTACATTCAAGGATTAAGGATGTTTCTAATATTCATTGTTGAGTATTTTGATATCATATTACCGTATTTGCTGGTGTATAGATAAGATTTTAAACCATTATTTTAAGTCTAAAACATTGATATCGACTTATATACCAGGTCAACTTTATCGTAGCTTTTGGCAGAGTTGTCAAAGCACAAACTATGCATAGTTCGTTATGATTTTTAAGCTAGCAATACTACCGTAATTCAATATGGTAAATAATACTGTATTTTGGCATAATTACACTCGGTGTCTCGGTGTAGACCAGCGATTTATATTTTTAAAGTTTGCCTTAGGAAGTCTGAAATGCGAGGTACAAAATGCTTAAAATACGAGCAAATAATCACTGTGGATGAGAGATTATTAAACACAGCTTCAGGCTTTATAGCCAGAAGGTTTATGAAAAATCTCTCCTCCAGTCCTTATTTGTCCTTATTTTAAGCACCGATATCATACATAGCTTGTCTGAAGGTTTTACATCCCCCTTACCCCCTCTAAAAACCCACCCTTTTGAGATATCCCCCCTCCTCAAAATAAAAAATGAGTGACAGACCTCCCTCATCAAAATATTTTTTCAACGGCTCCCCGGATTTTTTGGGCTGAGGGTTGTAACTTTGCTAAATTCTAATTCAGTATTTAAAAATAAGAGCAAATAATCACTGTGGAGCAGTGATCTTTTTGCAAAATGATTTTATTATTTTGGCAGATGTTGGGAGTGATGGGCAAATGAACACAAAAATCAATGCAAAAATTCAAAAAATGTTAGTTCATGTTGTGCCAATATGTTGTGATGGTTGTTTGCCTAACCCCCAACAGATTTATTTTGTTAAAAGAAACACAAATATGTATTCAGCCTTAGTTTTGAAATTCATAAACTCATAAATTCTTAGATCAGCATTGATATAGAATATTTCTGCTTTTAATCTTCAGGGTTTTGGTACATTACTCATGGAAGAGGCTGCTCGTATTGCTCGAGAAGAACATTTTTCAAATAAGATTGTTGTGATATCTGGTGTAGGTACAAGGGATTATTATAGAAAACTTGGTTATGCACTTGATGGACCATATATGTCTAAGATGCTGACCTGATAACAAACTTGATTATGCACTTGATGGACCATATGTCTAAGTTGCTGGTCCGGCAACTAACATGATCAAGACTTGGTTTGGCACTTGATGGACCATATACGTTTAAGATGCTGACCTGGCAACTATGGTTAAGCATGTATTATAAGATACCAGCTGTTAATATTTCTGTGACTAAACAGTCCGCTTGAAATTGACGCAAATAAAGTATGTGAGGAGGATGTTGATGAAATTGCAATCTGTCAGGTTTCTTCTTCAGAAGGCGATCGATTAGTTAAAGCTTTGTTACTCTTCTCCACATTTGTTGGAATGAATGTGGATGAAATGCGCTAGAGGGTAGAAGTCGAAAGATGGCCATCATTATGCTGGTTGTTGGTTGTAATATAAAAAGATAACGGTGCTCAATATAAAGGCAAATTGCCACTGAAGGAGTGACATTTGGACATAATTTTAGGCTACAGAGCCGGAAAATATGCTCACAATTTACTCCTCCACAATGGTTATTTGATATTTTTTCCAGAACTGGAGAATGATTGAACATTGAGTAAAATTATTGTAGAAAAATATATCAGCTTCATATCAACTATTACGTACAGTATTATTATAGAAAATAATTGTAACTTTATATACCATAATTTGTACTAATTTTTGTGAGCATTAAGTTTTGTGCAAATTAATTTTTGTACATTCACAACAATTTTTGTGCATAACCACCTCGGTTCTCCGCCCACCAATGAGATTAACTTATTCTTATAGATATTCTTATAAGGATAAAATCATTCTTATTGGTGGGAACACCAGCATTATTCTCATAAAACATTCTTATTAATTTCCATAAGAATATGCATAAGTATAATATCAAAAAGTTTTGATATTATTCTCATGAGAATGACACATCAAGTTTTTAATACAGACGTGACACGGAAACTGTACTCGGGGAGCAAATATCTGTGATGACAAAAAAAAATGTGTATTTGATTCACTTGTGAAGCTATTTTTCATGGAAAAAAGTTTATAAGGGAATTTGAAACTACATTTTTACGCATATTAATTTTCATGCACATTATTTTGCACATAATGTATACACATTTTTGTGCTAAACTCACCTTGTGTCGTTGTTCCAAAATTAGTACACACACAAATTAGTAGGAAATAATGATTATTTGTCACTATTTTGCATGGGAGTGTGTGTGGTTTCATCTTGAAATTGAACTACTACAGTAGTACATAGTTCCTTATGTTTGTTGTTGACCATGTAATCTCCTTTGCTGTTACTTCGGCTTTTTTAGCCCTATAAAATGTATTCATTATCAAATATTACAAATACAATATTAATGTATGTTTGGGACTGTCTCTTTATTAATTTGGTGAAGGACTTATTATTTTTGGAGATACAAAGCAACGAAAATCAGATGACTAGTCTAACATTAATTATCACCTTTAAGGATAATTATCTAGCATCGGTACTGGTTAAAACTGGACTATTCAAAAATGTCGTTATTTTAACTTTATTAAATAAACAACATAAATTTACTGGTGGTTTACATGGCTGCTTCTTGCTACTTTTGTTAGATGATTATCTTTAAATGTATAATGAGCAAAAAAAAATGTTGCGATTGATTTCTTTTAAAGTTTATCATAGGTTTGTATTGACACCCCTCATTTGGTCCAGAATAAATTGTAAACGGCAAGTTTTGTTACATTTTGATTTTACCTTTGTGGCGCATGTGAAATGTTTATATGACATGTGCTCTCTGATGTTTCTTTAAAGTTAAGAAATAGTTCATCCAAGAGCTCTTCCTTTTCAGTATTCCTAGACATTCTTATATTATGGGATCTAACCTAGGAATTTAATTGGCCAACTGTTTGACGTGGATGCCTAAAAATCACAAGTATCTTGAAAAATGATTTTGTACTGACATGTATATAATAGGCCAAATGGTCTGTCATTCCTGGACCTGTTCTGGATAGGTATTTCCAGTTGTTTCTTGATCTAGGTGGACACTTAGAGTGCCGTGACCCATGTACCAGAGAGCAGCACTTCAAATGCTAAAAAAAAAACTGAGTCTAAAATGGGTAAAAATTAAAAATGTCTGGCAGACACAGGGTTAAGCGACTATCACATATCAGATCAGCATGTCAGTGTTTAATACAGTTCTACCAACTTTATTTAAAATATTCTACTTTGTTTAGTTCAGGTTAGAAGTTATTTGTCAAAACCCGTTGCTTTGGTAAATTTAACTTACTTTCATTCATGTTAGGGACCATATCAAAAGTTTGAGCCAAAAAAAACACGAAAAACCTTTACTAGTATTATTCACCAAATTCAACTAAAATGAAACTGCACAGAAGTGTCTTTTGTCAACGAACTTGCATTTGATTGGTTTCTCCAGTACAAATAAACCAACCCATTGCAAGATTGTTGATTCAGAACTTTTCTCCTTAAATGTTACTATCCTATTCGATCTAAAATGAGTAGAGGGCTGTTATATGACTAAAAGTAAGAGCAATTCCATTACAAAGTTGTTGACAGAACCCAGTATTTTTTTGTTGTCTTTATAAGTGCCATTTTAGACACAATGGAGAATTATACTAAAATCAATATCCTTGGTTCTGGATCATTTGGGTGCGCTTGGTTAGTACAAAATAAAAAAGATGAAGAATGCGTATTAAAAGAAATATCAATACCAACAATGAAACTTAAAGAAAAAGAAGCTGCCATAAACGAAGTAAAGATCTTATCCACTTTGAAACATAAAAATATTGTTCGTTACAAAGAAGCATTTATCAACAAAAATAATCTTTGTATTTGCATGGAATATGCTGATGATGGTGATTTATCTACCAAGATTAAACAACAAAATTCAAGATTGTTTTTTGAATTGGTATGGATTCTCTTGCTTGCAAGTTCTGAGTTTGAATAAGGTGATCTTTGATGGTTCCCCTCTTTGCAGACCAAGAATAATGACCAAAAATATCCATATAGGTCACGATAAAATTGAGTGTATTTGGTGAGCTGTCTCCAGAAAGTTCAGGCTAAAACCCTTTAATTACTCTTCGCCTCTTTAAAGAATAATTACCATGAAAGGAGATTTTCTACTAACTTTTGTGTTTTTAGTCTTTAAACGAAGTTTGGATGGGATATTCTGTCACCAAGCCTAAATATAAATGCTGGACATCACATGTGGAGGAATGTTTTTTGAAGCTGAATACTATACTCAAAAAACCCTTTTCTACAGGTGATGTCCAACGGTTATTTTCAGGCTTGGTCACTATAATCAGTCTGATTGAATTTTGTTTGATGTTTCTTATTTCAGAAAATTATTGATTGGTTTGTCCAGATATTGATTGCTGTTAAATATATTCACAGACTGAATATATTGCATAGAGGTACGCATCTTAAGTCTTCATTCCGTTCTCCATAAAATTAATATTTTTTCGTAATAAATGAACCATCTTCCTTGAGAATAGCACTTACAAAGAATAGTACCAAGTCAATGTTGTGTTTGAAATAAGTCCAAATAATCACTGTTGAGGGGTGATTTTTGAGTAGCTTTCGACTTTGTAGCCTGAAGCTATGCTAAGATTATCCCTCCTCCACAATAATTATTTGCACTTATTTGGGCCACTGTTAACTTGCAGCATAAAACTATAATTTTCAATAGAAGAATTCCCCATATGACTTTTAATATTAAAAATATAAGAGAAGAGAAAATGCATCAGCCAATCAAAATACTAGATTTATGTATTCACTGGCAACTGCAGCCATTTGCGTGGCCAATATAAGTCAAACCCGGCCTTTGTGCATATATGATATGGATATATGACTTACATGCATACTACTGCGTTAAAATTACTGTTCTGAAACAAGTTCTAATTGAGCAACCAAAACTTCGTTTTCGTTATTTTGTAAAAAGGTCTATTTTAACCCCTGGTGCTATCTATTCATCTTCTACTACGCCGCATAAATTATTGCTTGGTACTCAACCTTTCTGGCTTATTATTGCCTGGCACTTAGGCTTCTTTGAATCAAAATCTAATTAACAATTAAAACATGTGGCAGCAAGAAAAAACGGTAGTAAGCATCTTTCATTTTCATTTTAAATTATCTAGCTAGGACTAATAATTTGAAGAAAAAACTTATTTTCTTGCGTTTCTTTTCTAGATTTAAAATCACAAAATATTTTCCTCACAGCATCAGGTTTAATAAAGATTGGTGATTTTGGTATATCACGTTTTCTTGATGGCGGCTTACAACAAGCACAAACTGCAATTGGAACACCGTATTATTTGTCACCTGAGATCTGTCAACATAAACCGTATCCTTTTGAACTAGTTTCATTTCAATTATGACCTGGTCCCATGATCCCTCTAATTCAACATTTTTAGAGTAGCAATAGAAAGGTATTTCTTAAGATGGATTTACGCTTCGTGAAAAAATAAGAAAGTCAAAAAAAGACATTCTATTGCTACAAATTGTTTCTACCAATGGAATGGCTTCTTTTTACATTTAAGAATTAAGTTAAGAGTAAATGTATATTCCCCTGACAAAACACTTTGCAACTCTTAATCAGAAAAACATTTAGAAATCTTTAGGAAAATATCAATTTGGTGTTATTGAGAAACTTAAGGTTAAAACTGTGTCATATGGTGAATCAAAGGATACTACTGCATTTACTGTCAAGGCAATACCAATGAAGAGGCAACCGTCGCCCCATTATTTGAGTTGTTTAATGAAGAACATTGTAAATTTATTTATAAAATTCTAGTAAAATATATAAAATTCCCCTAAAAATAAGAAGCTGTCTGCCAAATCAAAACGACATAACCTTGCTCTTACAACTCAGAGCACCTTCTATTTATAAATGTAGGTTATTCAATATGAGATCATGCCTTTGATTGTAGTGCACCTTATGATCCTTGACTGTTTTGTAGTTATAATAACAAGACTGATATGTGGAGTTTAGGTGTTCTCTTGTATGAATTATCCACACTACGACATCCTTTCCTTGCCGATGATTTCTCAACTCTTGTTGTCAAGATAATAAAAGGAAAATATAAACCAATCTCAAAGTAAGTGCTGTGAATAAGGGTGAGAAGTGAGTCATCGGTTTTCAATTTTTTTTAAAAAAAAATATTCACAAGGTTGCAGTGCTCAAAATAAGAACAAATGATCACGGTGTGCTGTTTAAAATAACAGTTAATAATCACTGTGGGGGGAGTTATTTTTGAGCATTACTTCAGGCTAAAAAGTCGAATCAATTCGCAAAAAGCCTTCATCCACAGTGATATTTGCTGTCATTTCGAAAACTGCTGGGATTTTTTAGCATAACTTGGCAATGAGGGTATATTTGGGGTTTTATATTCCAGATGTTAGAGTATATGACAAATGCTTTCTCAATCCAGTAGTATCACTGTGTGAATAGAAGCATGCGTTGCACCTACCCTCCAGTCCACCACTGAAAATATTGACACCCCCTCCTCATCTTGAACCTCCACAGAAAATGATTAATATTTCAAGCCCCTTTATTCCACTTTACCCCCACTGAAAATACAAATTCATCCCCCCCCCCCCCCCCCCATATAATTACAAAATGTGTATAATAAACAGGTGCAAAAATAGAAATATAAAATGAGTATAGTTAAAGTGAAAAAAGATTGAACCATTAAAAATGTCTGTACAATTTTGAAAAATTCGTGCTATTCGTAACTGAAAATATTAACCTCCACTCCCTGATGAAGCCTCCTCCTCTGAAAAAGTGAAAGCTTAAAAAAATCTGTAAGGTTAGGGTGGGGGGGGGGGGCGTAAACTATGAGAAGATTAGTCATCGGGGGAAGCAATCAATCGCAAACCCATGTACATAAATATAAAAAGCATTAATTTATTTTTCTAGCTGTTATGGTCCGCTTCTTCATGACTTAGTATTGGTATTACTGCAGGTGAATGCATGTGAACGGCCATCAGCTGCACAATTATTGAAGGTACCTTCCTTACAGGAGCACATTAAACATTACCTTATGAAAGTCAAACATAAACAAGAACCTATTGTAGTTGATTCTGGTATATGCTTGAGCAGTGATGATGAGAAAGTACGTAAGAATCTAAACAGTCCACATGCTGATCATAACAGCAAAAATAAGTTTAAAGCTCCAAAACCTCACACAAACGAACAAAGTATCAGTAACTCTGATGGAAATGATAAGTATGATAATATGCCTAATCAGCAAGATGTTTCCTACTCATCTTGTAGCAGTACATGTGATTCTAGTGAAAATATAATGGCACATGCCCGCATGGAAGGTGTCGTGTGCAGCCCTATGAATCATGGTAGTGTTGATGTTAAAGTTGTTATTACTACTGACGACCAACTTAAGTGTGAAGCGAAAAAAACATCTACACAGAAAAAAGCTCCTAAAGTCAACTTCATTGAACGAAACAGAAACCTGGCTGGTACACCACCTACTGCAAGATCCACTGCTCGTAGTCGACGTATTCAGAGTACACCGGAAACAAGACAACATGGAAATGAAACCCCTAAGATACAGTATTGTCTCCGCTCTAGAACGAAATCTACTGACAGTAGCAAGTTACCCCTACTTGCTACACGTGTCAAGCAGCTATCTGTGAAACAGCTATGCCGTGTATCTGAAAACCCTCGACAAACGCGACAAACTATAATAAATCACTTAAAACCACCTTCAAACTTTGTCGATCCAGATGTTCATTTTCCAAATGTAAGAAAACGAGCTGCGAGTTTTGTGAATTTGGCAGCCAAGAATGAAAACATTCCTTGTAAAATAACGAAACGAAGTGTGAGCTGCGAAGATAAATCTCGCATGATGGGTAACTATGTTCCAAAGATCGTCGTAGATGATGATAATAACTTCAATAAAGGTGGTAATCCTGAAGATCTGCCCAAACAAAAGCAAATACCCAAAAGACGACTTTCTGATAACCTTAACCAATGTCCTAACACTGGACCTAACAAATCTTTCAAACCACTTCCAGTAGTAATTAGAAGAAGTAGAACTGATTTAGACCAGGCTTCAGTTCGTAAAAACTATTATACAGAACAGAATAAAAAGCGTAGATCATCTGTGGATTTATTGCAAGGCTCTCGTGTTCCAGAAAATGTAAAATCTAAGATTGCTGGTCGTCTTCGTGCTGCCAGTTGTAATATCAATGCTGAGGATGAAAGCAAATCACATAATGACATCAACTTCTCTGATAAGGTTTGTAGTTAAGCAATTCTCAGATGAAGAGCAAATAGTCACTGTGTTGGAGTGTTTGTTGGGTATAAATCCAGGCTAACCTTCGTGAAGCTCAAAGATGCTCAGAAATCATTCCTCCACATTGTTTACACATAATAAAGCACTTATAAGTTTTTTGCGAAACACCAAAGGTTTGATTCAACTAAGTTGTGGATCAGCAATCTTACTATTGATTGGTCTTTGCCAATTAACAACTAGAACAGTGAGTCTCATCTGCAACTCACTACAACAAAGTAAATTCATATGTGGGTTAGGAAAATAACTTATTTACCACTGAAATTAATGTAGGAAATTAACAAGGAATTTGTGAATCAATACTGAGTCAAATTTTGAAAGAGGTTAGCAGATTGGAGTACTTTTGTGAAGAAACTTATCAATTTTACGATGTTCTTTACATACGATGCTCAATAATCTCTCCTTCACAGACCAACAAAGCATATGATTTAAAGATTTCCCATTGGGAAATAACTTATTCAAAGTCAGCAGTAAAGACGCTGGAACAACATCCAACGACGTTGCTCTGACATCTTTGTTGCAGACTTGGAACAAGTTGTGCTCACTGGGTTAATCATATTTAAAAAAATTGTGAGTTTTTCAAAGTTGGAAAATTGGCACCTTTTTAGGGAAATGAGCATATAACTTTATTCATTTTTGATGTAACTTTAGGATCACATAGAATTTATATATACATATTGATTTATTAAAGGAATATTTTTTTTGAGAGCATTATTGCGGGTTACATCTACCTGCTCTTCTTAATGTAACCCTCCATTTTGATATGTCATTGTTTATTAAAAACGAACAACATAGGTCATTGTCTGATTATCTGATTGTCTAATAAAACTGTATAAATTCTAAGAGTGTCCACTTTACGTTATAGTCAGTTATGGATATTTCAGCTCCACTACATAGTACTTTAAAGGATGATGTTGATGTTGTCGGTTTAACTGATATCTTACCGAGCCGAATCGAAGTAAACGCTGAAAGTGGTATTTCATCAAACCGGATGAAAATAAAAACGAACTATGAACAGGTTAGAAAATTTGTATACTCCGAAGAGGGTGTATTGATAGCAACAGTATGTAAATCTATCCTCATAATTAATTCTAGCAAATAGGCAGAAATAATAATACTTTGTTGCTTTTAATGTTGTTCTAGCGTCTTTACTGCGGACTTTGAACATTTTTTTAGCTTACTGGGTAGTTAGTTATACATATTTTTTAGCTCCAAGAATTAAAGACGCATGAATTAAATCTGAAAGAGAAGAAACTTCCAAAACTAGTAAAAAATAAGCACACCAGTACGTACACCGTTATCCGTATTCCCCATAGAGGTACATCTACAAATTTATACTCGCATTTGTCAAACGCGTTGGGAGTGAAAAAATTTACAGAAACACTTGAGTTGGCAAGTAAAATAAAACTGTCAGAGAAGGATTATGAAATTTTAAAATGCATCAGTGATGCACTTGGTGCAGACCATCGGGAGTATTTGCCGTATCTATTTGAAGTACTTCAAACTAATGCACATACAGTGGAAAAATAATATGTTTTTCACTCGCAGTACTTAAAATGAGAGCAAATAAGCAATACGGAGGAGCGTACTATAAAGTCTGAAGATATAATAGCATAGATATACGAAAATTATTATTTGATTATTTGCTCTTATTTCGACCACCGTTAATGTCGTTATCTAAACTTTGTGATCTATTTATTTATTTATTTGTTTTCATATTTTAAATTATTTATAAATACTGTTTATTTGTTTTGTTTCCATACACGCGATTACCGGGCGAGAAAAAACTTTTTCAAAGTCAGCAAGATGCTGTTACTGTTGTTATGTCTCTTACTGACTTAGAACAAGTTTTTGCCTAGTATTATAAAAGTCCTTAGATCTCTAAGTTTATTGCACGAAGAAAGAAACATTTTCAGTAATGGGATCAAGCATAGCATCTGCGAGAAAGTGTTAAGTGTCACTTTTAATTTTGAAATTTAACGCTATATACAAACTACGAGGATTACAATTGAGGCCTGATTTTCGCAACGGACTAAAAGAATAATTTGAAAATTCAAAATATCGTAATTCGAAATATACTACCGCAGAGGATAGCGTTGTTTTTATAGATAGATAGAAAGTTGAAAAAAAAAATTATATATTTATTCTAAAATATTTTTAATACATACATATTTTTACTGAAGATTCTACCTGTGAAGTCATATTTCAGCACTGAAGGAAGCATTTTTCTACCTTGAAATATATATATTTACCCCCTGAAAACAGAGTTTATTTAAGGCAGTTGACGTCGCTTTCAACTAATGTAGTGACTTCATTCATTCCTTCATTCAACCAATGTAATGGCTTCATTCCGAACAAATTTACCTAATGGAAATCCACTTTTATATCGTAAACACGGGGTGAGAGACTTTCAAATACGGTCCCGCATAGTTCCGTGTCCGAACAGTGTATTACCATGTATGGCAATACACAGTCTATATATGGCAATACGGAGCCATGCATATTCGATAGTTTTTCACGTTAACACGCCAAACATGTTTTGGACTTCTCTACAAGAAGGATAGATACTCCACTTCTTTATTTCCGGAATCATTTTTAGGATATATTTTATAATATATTTTTTGTGATATAAATATTTTAAAAATTCGAATTTTACAAAATTTAATTACCGTCTTATAATATAAAGAAAAATAATTCTGTTTTAGCTTGTTATAGTCTTTCATTTTTCATACGAGTCTAATAATCCATATCAGCCGAAGAATCAAATAAGCCTGAGATTCGTCATTGTAATCTTTCATTCTTGGCACAATTTATTAGGCTGAGATTTGTATATTTATCGATTGCAGGGGGTCGATATAAGAGTAAATAATTACTGTGAAGGAGAGCTTTTTGAACATAGATTCAGGCTTTATAGCTTGCTCAAAAATAACTCCTCCGCAATGATCATTTACTCTAAATCCAACTCTGCGTAACCGAGCCTAAAAGTAAATGCCAGGTATCACACGTGGGGGAGTGCTTATACTAAAACACACTCCTCCAAAGTTGATGTCCAGCCTGTCACAGTCAACATCTGCTATCTCGAGTGCTTCGTATCTCAAACAAACATCAATCTCTGAACTGTCGGTCCCTTGAGCATTAAACTCCCCCTTAAGGCCGTTTTCCATCAACGTAAAATTCCGCGCGGAATGCAAATGAAGACATTCCATTGGTAGAAATTCACGTCACACGTCAATTTCTACCAATGGAATGTCTTCATTTGGTTTTCCGCGCGGAATTTTACGCTAAAGGAAAACGGCCTTAAGAAAACGTCTCGAACTTCTATCTTCAAGTTCCGTAAGTTTTTAAGTTGTTATGACAGCAACCTTCTTGCTCATTGGAAATGCCGTAGTTTCTTTTGATATATTTAAATTGTCATGCTTTATTTTACGTCGTTTCATCGAACGTTCACCGTTCTCGTTACGATCGTTGTTACGATTACACTTAACTGGTGTTGAATTTCGAGACGATAAACTGTGTAACTCACTTTGATCTTTGACAGAATAGCTTGTCGTATGGGAAGGTTTACCTATATCATTATTTCCATGCAACTCTTCTTTATGCACTGAATCCATTTGAATAAAACTACCTAAAGTGCCATGTGGTAAACTTTCCTGGTTTTCTGAAGGTCTGAAAAATATGATATATATTTTTGGCATGTGCATACACACCAGAGTACTTGATGCGGAAACCAGGTTGATTAAAGCTAAAGTCATTTGTTGATAGAAACCAACCGAACCAAAATAAAAGCTTGGTAGTACAAATAACATTTCTAGTGTTATGGCTAACATGGCTAACATTATATTCCTCGCCTCATTGTAATTACTTGGAACTTTACGCGATAAAACAGCCTGGTATGTGCATATAGCAACCAGGCAACAATGAAAAATCCACCAGCTTCCTGAAGCACTTTTGCTGTAATGACATAAAGCGTATGTTGCGTCATTCGATCTTGATACTACTCGTTCATAACGCACTGGGTCTGCTGGGTTAAATGTTACTGCTGAAGAGATTAGTATATCACATGATGCTATAAACACAACAATAGAAAATTGCCAACCTTTGCTAAGATATCTTGGTAAGCCTGAAAAAGTAAAACAATAAGCAGGACTCGAGGTAAGGGTTCGAAAACGAAGACATTCTATTGGTAGAAATCGACGTCACTACCAAGGAAATGTCTTGGTTATCACGGCGAATTTTTCACTTCGTGGAAATTAACCTGTAGAGTAAGTAATGACTTTCCTGTGCCTAATTGTAGGTGGGAAGGGGGCTGCATAAAATTCTTAAAAAGGAGTGGGGGAGGGGGGAGGGGTGCTTTTTAGGTGTCAAACCCTCACAAAACCTGTGACTAATAAATGATCTCCACTAGGCGAATTTGTTCGCACGAATTCTAAATGAAGCTGTTACATTGGTTGAAAGGGGCGTCACTCGCCAGGTGACGTCACTTTAAGCCAATGTAAATGATGGTTTCATTTAGAATTCGCCTAGTAGAGATCCGCTTTAATACACGCAGTATTTTGTATCCGAAATAAGAGCAAAAATCTCTGTGGAAGAGTTATTTTTTAGCATAGCCTCAGTCTATATAGCCTAAAGCTACGCTCAAAAATCACTTTCACAGTAATTATTTACTCATCACGTAGTCATTTACGCAATGTAGCTATGCATGCTTGATTTCCATTAGGTTCCATTAGGCGAGCGAAATATTTCCTGCAATCTTATTAAGAGTGCATTTGATTCGTCCAACCTTATTAAGAGTGCATTTGATTCGTCCAACTTTATTATCTTCCTCTCGCTCTTGCTCTCTTGGTTAACCTAATTGACATGCAATTTATTAATGTGTTACACCGCGTTTAAATACGAAGTTGTTTCTTTGATTTTGCTTTGTTTACTTTTGTTTTCATTATTTGGTTACCGTCGGTTACCGATGCGACGTTAATTATTCAAAATGTCCGTTCATTTTGTTTCTTGCCTCGATTGTTTTTATTTGTTGGTAGAATGTTTTCGATAATGCGTTTGGTTAATATTATTATTAATACTTTATTTTAATTCGGTAAAAAAATAAAAAATTATAAAACAAAATAAAAACTAGAAACTCGGATTGATCAGTGGGAAAATAAATGCGAATCAAATGAATGGATCACTCTGATCGCCGCAAACAGACTGCAGGTCAAGAGCTGGTTTGATGTGAGGGCCAACGAATCAATCTGGAATGCGAATCAAATGTAATTCAGGATTGATCGCAGCGATTAGTGGGCCCACCAAAGTGCGAATCAAATGCACCATAAGTGGACATGATCTCGTGAAGAAACAAACATATGGAGATATTTGTCTATATATTGCAACCCTGGAAATAACCGGCTGACATCAACTGTGTAGGAATATATTTGGGTATAGTTTCAGCTGGGTTGCTAATAACTATCAGAATCAGGGTCAGAATTGCATGCAATCGGTCGCCCAAGCAGGAATAGTGCGCCATTATTTGTAGGCCAGCCCACGGACTATAAGCGCTAATAAATGTAAGGTATACCTTTTCTTAGTACATCTTTATTAAATATCCGGTAAATCCGATTGGTCTTCACAAACAACGAACCAATCATTAAGCTTAACGATAATCCTGTACCAATGATATTTAATTTACACGAGAAATCACTGATCTTGCCGATAATAACATATGATGTAGTAAAACTGAGAAATGCACCTACAAGCATTGTTATAGAAATCTCCCAACTTGATGCTCGTATGATATGTGTATCTCGATATTTTATAAAAACCAGGATAACAAAAGAAACAAGAAGTTGACCAGTGATAGCAGTTGTTAGAATTGATATTCCACTTGAACTCGTAAAGGTTATAAGAACTTCCATTAACTCGACGCAACTCGTTTTATTTGTTGAAGGAACGAAGAATTTAGGACAAGGTTTACATAATTGTGTTCTCCGTTCACTGTATTCATCATCAGTACATTTTTTGCATGTTGAACAACACGCTACTTTAGATTCGTCGGATATCTTCCCTTCGCCAACATTGCATTCTTTGTTACAGCTTGAAATAGGAAGATGGAACAAAGATTTATCTAGATTCATGCTGTTTACGGTGTCACATTTCCATCGCCCAGCTAATTGGAAATTTGGTGAAGAACTCTCTCGAAGTATTAGTATGTCATATTGACCTTTGACATCACCATTGTCATAAAACTCAAAATCATAACCCAAAGCACTTTGAAAATTGACTTCTAGAATTGACTGCATGAAGGGCCTACAAAAAAATGATTCGTTAAAAACAAACCATCACCGATCGGCGTTGAATGGTTATCGTAAAAGACTACCGAATACGGTCAGGTATCTCTGTATACGGACTGTGTATCAATGGTACCATTATATACGGCAATACGCAATCCGTGTCTGGAAAATACCGGACTGTACTCGGCGGTATTTTACACTGTGAACGGGCCAGTAAAGTCTAATTTTCTCTAATTACAATACGCGTGAAAATTACTACTTTCAGCAAACTAAGACTTGATTTCCACTAGATGAAAATTCTCTGAGAAAGCATAGAGAAGACATTTCTATTGATAGCAAGTGCCGTCACACATCATGGGGCGTCATTTTTTACGAATAAAATGTCTTCTTTGCTTTCGCAGCGAACCTTTTGTCTAAGGAAAATCAACCTTTAACGGTAGGGTAAGCGTTAAATAAAGGACACCCTTGGTTAAAGGCAGGGTTTACGTATCAGTACCCCCTCGCTCTAAGCTTTCCAGAAAGGTGCAGCTTTTGCTTCTTACCAAAATTCTAGCCTGTGAACAATTCAGCCCTCACTACCCGCCTACTTCTCAAAATAAGAGTTGTAAAGTCTGAACGCTACTAAATAAGTACTGGTTCTACACAACCTCGCTCCCAGGGCTTCTTCTCTCTTGACGTTTAACTTACATCGTTAAACGTTAAGAGAGAAGAAGCCCTGGAAACGAGGTTGGGTGGACTTTGAACAAGTTTTTGGCCACGGGGATAACACTTACTTTTTCTCCTTTTGGTTTAAATTTCCATTGCAATTTCTACCACAACAATTTCCAGAAGAATTTAACGCATGCGCAACAACGTTCACTGCATCAATGACGTATGGTATAAAATATGAAAATTCAACATCAAGTAGACATGTCTTTTCGTTACATTCTTTCATATGCGGTATAAGGTCGTGTAAATCATCCGCAAAAAAATTGTCCTCCAAGAACTTTTCGTAGTCTTGTAAAGTATGTTGGATATTTTTAGTCTGATTATATTTAAAGCTTGAAGGTTGAAGTGATATAACAACATTACTAGTGTTTAAATGAGACTTAAACATTTTCTGAATTTCATATGTGAAATCTATCCCTTCTGAAAATATCCACGTGTATGATTCCAATTCGTTATCAAACACGTGTTGTAATATCTCACTTGCTTTTTCTCGATGTACAAAACAAACAAAAGCTTTTGTATCACGTGAAGCTAATAATTGTTTTTTAAATTCTTCAAAATGTTTGAGAACTTCTCCCACGTTAAATTCTTTAACAATGCATATATTAGATGATTTGTTTTTGGAGCTTTTGTTCGAATCTTCTAAATATTTTTGAAATTTTGAAAATCCAGATATTCCGTAATCTGTTGTATCATGTATTGTGTAAACAATATTCCACTCAAGTTTACGAAGTAATGCACTAATTGCTTCGGCTGATAATTTATCACTCGGTATAGTTCTTGAAAATGTCGGAAATCGTTCTCGGTTACTTAAAATATGATCGGTAGAACCGTAACTAACAGTCGGTATACCGAATAAATTCGCTAATGTCGATACGCTGTTGCTAATAGTACTTTTTCGTAATCCAACTATAGCAACTGTTTTACTCTGTACTGAATGGTGGTACATAAAATTATGATCGAATCCAACTCCATTTGAAATTATGTTTTGAACAAAATCAAACTTTAAACAATTTTGAATAGCGTATTCATTGGAATCACACGAATCTGTTATTTTAACACCCAGGGTACAATTTGGCAATAAGTTATTGTTTTTATTGATTTTATAAACAGCATAAACCATCGCTAATGCTTCATGTAGTCCACCTGGACTGATACGACCAATGCATATCAATTTTCTTGAGTCATTGCATTTTGAAATTTTTGTTGATGTTTTTATTGGAAATATACCCCCAATAACAATATCAGCTTTCCTATGCGATAACAGCGAAAAATCATATAGATATACTGGAATTATGATGTTTAGTATAATAAAACAAAGTAGATATGATTCTACCATGCAAATGAGATATGTTTTCAACATGTTATATTAACATTATTACGCTAAAGAGAAAGATAATATAATTATAGTTGCCAGGAATAATGATGTTTCTATTTATGCTATCATCTGAAGAGGTTAGGTCGCAACATATGGTCGCAACCTCGACCTCAGACTTCTTCTCTCTTGACGTCTAGAAGAAGCGCTAAGATCGAGGTTGGTTAAGTCGATGTTTTTTGTTGACTAAACATCCATGAACACCTAACACAGGTTGTTAAATATCAAAATATATCTTTTCAAATCTTATTCTCAAAGGTTCGTCATCTGTCTACTCGGGTAAACCTCTGAAAAATTGAGAATTATAGAAGCTTTTGAATTTAAATTACTGAAACAATAAGCATGAACTTATAAATAATTTCTCCTGATTTTAAGTCTGGACTCATTTACTTACTTATCATATGCATTTGGTTGGATAGTAATTGGTTTTATTGAAGTGACCATGGCGTTTTCTTTTCTTTTTGAGGGCCATGTGTGGAGTACGCAGTGCACGACGTACACGACGTCGGAAAAACGTTGCAAAAACGTTAAAACGTCGTGACGTTGTTCTGGCGTCGTATACCTGCAGGGTAATAGGACAACCAAGCACATTTTATTTGTTTTCTCCAACTCTTGTATTTAAAACGAAAATTGGAATACGTAATGAATTTTCGAATATCGGTTACTTCGGATAACTCAAACATTCGTTATCTCGAAATAATTCCTTCTTGGCATTGTGGTTTGAGTTAACGTGACACAAATGTGAAAGGCTACTGAATGCGGACCCGTACAGGTCCGTACACAGTCAGGGTACAGAGCTGTATGTCTTTCACACTGTGGGGAAGTATAATGTATATCGTTAAGGGTTCCTTCTTAGCTCACAATAAACAAGAATTTATTTATTTATTTCAAAACAAGCCAGTAACTATTGTAACTATAGTCAACCTTCAATTCTAATTCAACATAATAACATTTTAATTTACGTCCTTCACTTGAACATGTTGTTCTAACGACTTTACTGCAGACTTTGAAAAATGTTTTGCCCACTGGTTCGAATCATATCTTAGAAATGATCTCCTGGATCTCTTTATTTCGAAAACAAAAATGAAACAATGTAGAAGGGTGTTATGTCAATGTGCTTACAGTAGATGTATTGCAATATCGTTGGACTCCAGTACACTTCTCTGAAAATTGTATTTTTAACGACGATCTTACCTTTAGTTCCAACAACTTCAATGACTTACAATATTTTATGAATTTTATTTTATTTAGTTATATATATATCTCTTATTCAGATTATATAAAAGACGGCTAAAAGAAGTATTTGTTTAAACACAGACCATAGCTTTGAAAAACCATACAAAAATACACCTGTCTATATCACGTTATTTCTTGTTTTTCTTGTTCTAAGTACAAGAATAAGATAAGCAACTAAATACTTTCTAACCCTAATCTGTATGGCCTAAGTAATTTTACGCCCGCCTCTACTAATTATATTTCTGTGATAAGTAATTCTACGCCCGCCTCTACTAATTATATCTCTGTGATAAGTAATTTTACGCCCGTCTCTACTAATTATACCTCTGTGATAAGTAATTCTACGCCCGTCTCTACTAATTATATCTCTGTGATAAGTAATTTTACGCCCGCCTCTACTAATTATATTTCTGTGATAAGTAATTCTACGCCCGCCTCTACTAATTATACCTCTGTGATAAGTAATTCTACGCCCGACTCAGCTAAGACAAGTAGCTACAATACTGCGTTATCTTTTATGCAGTCTTATGATGCCACCAAAAATAAACAAGATTGCTTTCAATTCCATTAAAAAAAAGAAATACTCTAAATATTCTAACTTTAAAACATACCCATATCATTCTTCTCTGTTTCAAGTTGTATGTAAGATTTATTTCATTCCAAAGCAAACGTAAATTGCTTCAAAGACAACTAACAAAACAAAGTAACTAAACCCTGTCTGATCACGTCAACATCACAAATAAATCGTATTGCCGTCGCGACAATTCTTGTGAGCAACTAGGAAACACTTCTTCCATAACTACCAATAAAATATATAATCCTTGCATAATGAACCTTTCTTCAATCACATATGACTTTATAATTTTATTCTCACTTTCAGATATAAATAAAATCGATAAAATCGTTAAATAAATACGTGCGTGCTGACCGCAAGCGGGTTTAAAACCATGAAAATTAAATTGGGAAAAAAATTTCTTTCTAAATTTCATTTTGATTAAAAAATTCCATCTGAAGTTGACCATTTTCCGTAATTGCAGGTGGGCTCAACCTCGACCCCAGTGCTTCTTCACTCTTTTTAACTGAAGATTTAAACATCCAGAAAGAAGAAGCCCTGGGATCGATGTTGAGATTGAGGTATTTACGATATTCTCCATGAGCAAAAACTTGTTTAAAGTCCGCAGTAAAGACGCTAGTGGCGCTAGTGGCGTCTTAACTGCGGACGTTCAGATTGTTAAACAATAGTTACGTGCGGGTTGACCGCAAGTGGGTTTAAAACTATGAAAAATAAATTGAAAATTTATATCTAAATTTAATTTTGATTGAAACATTTCATCTGAAGTTGACCATTTTCCATAAGTGCAGGTGTTTTTAGAATTTACGTTATTCTCTGAGCAAAACGTTGTTCTTGCGTCTTAACTGCAGACTTTGAACAGGTTTTGATACACTAGATCAGTTATTCTTTTGGAGAAGTTCTTTTGTTCTATTTCTGATTTTTAAGGGCCAATGATAACCATTATTTTTCTTTCTGATTTGTTCATAAAACTCCCCCTTAAAGATTAATATTCTAAAGGAATTTTGTATGACTATATTTAAAATGTCAGGGGGATATGTTGGTCACGAAAATTCTAAGTAAAATAATTCTTTGTGTTTTCACAATCAAAAAACCCGTAAAAAACCCGTCGGATCAACGTCAAAACAACATCAGAAGGACGTTGCGACGTCGTTTTGACGTTGTGTCATTGTTAATCCGAAGTCGTGAGCCTGCAGAGATATGATTAATAAAAATTAGTTGGTATAGATGCAGAGAATAAAAAGTTTTATTTTGAGATCAGAAATGCGTTGTCAGCATTATGTCGGAAAACCTGTTCCTGTATAAATATTATCAGGTCAAAGAAAAATCTTGCTGAAAGACTAATAATTTTCTACAAATTGCGTACTTTACAGGTTATACTTGTCGACACATTTCATATAGCGATCCCAGTGGGCACACGACGACGAAATAATGCCAAAAACGACGTTTATTTAAGTTTTCGTCGTTATACGTTTCGACGTCGTGTGCTGACAAGGATCATGATATTATTTTGCGTTGGATTAAGATCACTTTTTGAAACTTGCATCTTTAAACTGCTATTTGTAAAATGGAATAACCGTATATTATAATGCAAAGAAGAGTAACGAACAAACTTTTTGATTGGTTTATATTTTAGTACTAATAAACCAAATTGCAAGATCATTAACTCTCCTTAGCGGATACTTTTCTTGTATATTTCAAAATGTGATGCGCTTGAATGCACGACATTGGATTAGCACTGAAACACCGTCAAAACACCAACGTCAACGTCTTCACTTTGTTATGACGTTGATCTGATGCCGTATGGCCACTGGAGTGTTTATTTTCTTACTTCGAATTAAATTAAACGCCGTCTTTCTATTTAAAAACGTCTTATTGACGACGATGTCTAACCAATGTCATGAGACGGGGATTTGGTACTTTGACGTTTAAAATACGTCTTTTCGAATACGTTTTAATCAATAGCGCAGCGACGGTGTTTTGAGATATAGGCGTGTCTTGGTATGTGATTTTTTTTTTAATTTGATTTTTTTTATCTATCGCTCAAGTTTGTACATTTTTTCAGGCTGTTTACACAGTTGTGGTTATATACTTAAAAAAAAATAGATTTACTTCAAAACAATTTCAAAATAATTTGATTCCGATATGTGGAAATATGAAAAAGGTTAAATATAATAACAGATTTCGCCACAGCATGAATTACAGAATACGCTCCCGTATTCCAGATGAACTGCGTGTATTGCCATACCAGTGGGCACATAACGTCAGAACAACGTCTCAACAACGTCAAAATGACTTTGTTTTACCGTTGTTTCGACGTTGTTCCGACGCTGTGTTCCCTAGGCGAATCCGAAGCAATACAGGATCGTATTAGGTAATCTTTCACAATATACAGTGGGCGAAAACTTGTTCAAATTCTGCAGCGCTAAAGCAACGTCGTTCGACGTTGTTCTAGTTTCTTTTCTGCTGAATTTGAACAGGTTTTTCGCCCACTGGGTGGATATCATCTATCAAAACCAAACTAAAATTTGCTTATGCAAAGATATAAAAAATGTAAAAGAACAAAAAAAGCCAAGACTAGTCCAAGCGATAAATGCTCTTCCGTATTACAGGGTGAAATTTTGCTCGATAAGGAACCATCTCCAAAATTCGTTTCAAAAAGCAGGTATTTTAGTAGCCAAAAAGTAGTTAAAATCAACAAATTTGAGAAAAATTAATCTACGATGAGGAGGGCTAACTCAACAAGCTTGCAATTGATTGGTTTCTTCAGTACGAAAAAACTAATCAATGGCAAGCTAGTTGATTCAAGACTCTTCCCCTGGGAATGAATTTTGGAGATGCTCCCTAAGCATACTAATAACTCGATATAAAGTTTGTGTATTGCCATACGGAAAGCTCATAACCGTATTTTCACGAAATGTTATTATAACTTGTAGGTAACCTTAATAAGGTTCAACCACTACCTACAAGTTGTTTAGAAATAAAATAAAGAGAGTGGGATTGTGTATTGACAGTCCGACAAATGCAGGACCTTATTCAATAATCTTCACGACGTGAAAGACTACTAAGTACGGACCCGTAGGCTTTCAAATGTATCTATTTTGCAATACCTGCTGATTCTTTCCACCACGTTCACAGTGCACAGCATATTTTTGAAACAACTTGTTAAACATCTGCTTCTTGTAGGTTTACACATTTCGTGTTCTTGTTTACACAACTGTCATTACAAAGTTACCAAAACAAAAGGGTGTTAACATAACAATATTAAATTAAAAATATACAAGTTTCTTATAAAATAAAATTCACTGAACGGTACACGGACTGTGCATTATTCATACGGTCGATTTCCCATAGGCGGAAAATACGTTAAAAGAAGACATTCCATTGGTAAAAATTGACATCACACGATCTGTCCCAGACTCCTCAGTATGCGAAATGCATCTTTTATTACGCGGGTCATTTGTGACGAATACAACACAGATCTTTGTAAAGCTACTCCCCTTATCCGTGGGTAATATGGTATCTCATCTCTGGCCCGGTGGGACTTTTTCTAACGTGCTCAGCCTTAGGTCTCAATCTCTGAAATAATTTATACAGTCAACGTCCGCTAATTCGAACCCCAAGGAAACAAGTTATTAACTCTGGGAACAAAACATGTGTTCGAAATTATTGGTATTCAAATTAACGGATGTTGACTGAACCGTTTTTACATGAATTTACTCCCGCAGACAAATTGTACTACAATAACGAAACAACAAATTCTTCCACAAGTTTTCTTGTGAGAGAAATTCACCTAATCTTGCAGTGCACAAACTGCCAGTGGGCAAATAATTGTGCAAAGTCCGCAGTAAAGACGCTGAAACAACGTCGTTCAACATTGCTAGCGTCTTTACTGCGGAATTTGAACCAGTTTTTGCCCATTGGGAGTGTATTGTTGTATACGACTCGCACAAGTTGTATAATCTGTCAAACTCGTTCCCAGGGCTTCTTGCCTTTTCGAAACATGGAAAAGCGGCGAAGCTCATCTCTTACCCGGCGGGACCTTTTCTAACGTGCCCAGCCTTAGGTCTTGTTACTTGTTATTTTCTCATTGCACGATATTAACGAACCATATATGCTCTCTTCCCTTTCAAATCCAGTAATTCTGGTTGCATAGTTAATGCTGGAATGGTTCTGATATTAGGAATTGGTGGCATAAATTTTGTAGGTACCCAGATACCAGTGTGCATAAACTAGTTAAATGCCTGCATCAAAAACGCTAGAGTAACGTTGAAGACGGCGTTCTAGTTTATTTACTGTGGACTGTAAATAAGGTAGAATCTACAATTTTGGGTGAGAACCGAGTAAACATAAACACGTCTTTAATACGTGACAAAGACGTCTTTTTTTTACTCAAACTGGTCTAAATCTGTACCGCTTTTAGACGAGTATTTAGGACGTTTCTCTTGGGTATTAACTGAAACTCATAATGTAACAACCTGTTGCGCGGGGGGGGGGGGGGGGGGGGGGGGGGGGGGGGGGGGGGGGGGGGGGGGCGGGGGGGGGGGGG
>JAULBZ010000417.1:0-22046 GCA_032360805.1 Neoturris breviconis
ATTTTTGATAATAACGTCTTTAGATGGCACACCTGTTATGGCAACAGGCAGTACATCTGGACATCTTTCATTTTGGAATCTTGAAAAGAAACAATCAATATACATAGAAAGAGATGCTCATGTTGGAAGTGTTTCTGGTTTGAAATTCTTACAAAAACAACCTCTTCTCGTAACTTCAGCTGCGGATAATTCACTAAAGGTATGCCCTGCACATACACGTTTTTGTTTTATACTAAATCTGGCAAAGAGTGTAGCACTGGAAGTTTCTTATTTTGGGCACCAAAATATGAGGTTATTAATTCAAAAAGTTTCTTTAAATGTTTTCTATTTTTTTAGGCTTATAATGGTCAAGGGAATACATAGTAGCTATTACAATAATAAAACACAATTGATTAAATACAAAACACTAGTGTCTAACGTATATCTAATGCTTTATTTATGTTACTCTGAACAGCTAAACCTACACATCCCATTAGTAGTTTTAAGTAAACTTCATTCACTTATGACTTTATTTACTTATGACAAGTGAAAAGTTTTTTATCTTTAAATTAGGAAAATATTAGCGGTACTAAAGTAAAACAATGTGTACCATATTTCCTCTAATTAGTGTTCTATTAAGCGCTATGATAACGATACTATTGTCACTTCTTTTAATTTGCTGATTTAAAATAATATTTATCCGTACAATTTTTTTATTGGATATTATTTCGCCAGGAGTCCTGTGCTGTACTGTTAGAGCTATCATTAATTATCTCACCATAGGTTTACAACACTTACTAAATGCCAGAAGGACCAATAAGCTTACAATGGGTTGCAATCCACTGTAGAGAGTGTTATTTGTACTCTTGTCTGTAATTTCTGTTCAAAGTAGTATATTCCAAAACAGTATCAAATTTTAAAGCAGGAAAAAGAGTTATCCTAATGATACTGGAATAGGAAAAGATATGTTTCAAACTATGATTGTTGATTTCAATATATAAGCAATCTTAGAATTATGTAAGAAACTAAACTTGACCAAATTCCAAAAAATCAACGAGTCAACGAGCTTGCAATGGGTTGGTTTCTTTAGTGCGAAACTATTTCTTGCTGTTCTTCTTAGATCTGGATATTTGATAACCCTGATGGAAGTTGTAGATTATTAAAGAGTAGATGTGGTCATAGTGGACCTCCAATACAAACTTTGTTTTATGGTTCCTATGGAAACGTTATCTTAACTGCTGGTAAGCTTTCCTATTTCGTTAAAACTTTCATTTTGATTATTATTAGAGTTCTTATTTCCAAGCCTTGCTATAATAATTATAACGTTTGGTTTGCAATATTTATAATACTTTTGATTTCAAGTTTGTATTGTTTTTATTTTAGGAATGGATAGAACTCTTCGATACACATCAATTATGCGAGGTGAACAATGTCAAGAATTCAGTCAAGGTATGAATGAATAACAATGCTTGTGAGAAAGGAACTGAATTGGCCAGGTACCATAATGCAGAAATTCTCTTAAAATATAAAATCTGCCGAAGAGAGTACTGAGTCTTGCAATTTATTGGTTTCTTTGCACTGAACACACTTCTGTACAGATTGATTTTCGTCGAATTTTGTCACTTTTATTGGTTGATTTAACCCTACCAAAGAAGTTGATTTTGGAGCGAAATTTTGAGATAAAAAGAGCTACAAATAAATGATTTGTAGTCAAAATAATTATTACTGTCATAGGTTTTATTGAAATTATTTTGCAAAACTATTATTATATATATGATACAAGCCTAAAATAACTGCTCAATTATAGGTTTTAAATTTAATCTCTCTAAAATTCAATTACAGGCATATAAAAAACAAAAAAAAAATTACGCATAAAATTTAATAAATAAGGGACCATCCTTCACAATATTTGATTAGCAACAGTTATCTTGATGAATCAGCTAATGATTTGGTTAAAACAAAACTGTAGAAATGTGATCTTGAAATTGATTCCATCGTTGTCAATTATGGGATTAATTACAAGTTTGTTAGTACCTTCCATTCTCTATTATTATTATAATCATTCTTAATAATAAATTGAAAACAATCCCCAATGTTATAGGTTCATTGTTGAAGCATTCAAAATCTAGTGGTATCAATGTCGAAGAATTAAGGTTACCTCCAATTACTTGCATTGCTGCTGGTAAGTTGATACTATTTCATTACCCCACTCAAAATAAGAACAAATCACTATTTTCAAAAAATTCTTCCCCACCTGTGATTGTAGTCTATGGGATTGAAATGAATTCTACTTAGAAACTCCTAATATGTTTATATGTCATTTATATTAGAGACAGCAAGGGAAAAAGATTGGGACAACATTGTTACGTGCCATCTTGGTTATCCTTGTGCTGTTGCATGGAGCTCATTGAAACAAGCGATTGGGAAACATAAACTTTCATTAGAAAAGTCTAAAAACATGCGTCCCTCAGTAAGAAATTATTATTGATTCTTTAAAGTCTGATATGATTTCAGAAAAGTTAGCGACTTGTAGTATGTTAAAATTTATGACCTTATCCTAAGGAATGGGTATTCTCAAGTATCAAGAGATAATGTTACGGTTATTGTATGAAGTGAAAAGGGTTACATTCAACTAAAACTAATACTCTGAAGATGAGTGAACTGGTTCGAGACTGATAATCTCTGTCGAGCAGTAATAGTTTTGCTTCAGGGTTTGTACCATTGAAATCGTTCTAGCATCTTCAGGGTTCGAATTAACGTATAATTATTGAACCAGTTTTGACCCATTGGGATATCTTTTTCAAGACTATTTACCAGTTTTATTAAATGTAAAGTGTTTGAAATAAGCTAAATAATCACTGTTAAGGAGCTTTGGAGGAGGGATCTCCACCACAGTGATTATTTGCTCTTATATTGAATGTAACATTATTCAACTATGTTTTCAGGCTGTTGATATAAGCACTTGCGGTAACTATACTATTGTTGGATACACAAAAGGGTTAATTTCAAAGTTTAATCTTCAATCTGGAATGGTTCGTGGTAATTTCGGAACTAATAATGCTGGTATGGAATTATTTCTGCATTTAAAATGTTTACTCAGAGCTTATAAGCATAAATTGAGTACCTTACCCCTTTTAATTTTCATTTTCAAATTAAAGGCGCGAAAATTAAAGGTGCAAAAAATGTGAGGGGCATGAACAATAGAAGGAATAAGGTAGAAAAGATCATCGAGTCAATGATCTTGCAATTGATTGGTTAGTTTATTCCAAATAATGCATCAAAATGCAAGTTTCTTGGATTGTATATTTTGTTCTTGTTTCAGAGACTTACTGTATTCTTGAGCTTTCCTTATCAGCAACTTCCATCGTTAAACCATCATCCTCCACAGTGATTATATATTTTGACCACTTATAACTGTTGACTAGTACGCTTCTCTGCAAATTTATGTCCCAATACAATCACGCTAAAATCACAGAATTATTTGATAAATTTAATTATGATCAGTTCTCCGACAATAATACTCATAATATTTATCTCACGGTGGAAATAGTTTTTCTCTCGTGTTATAATTAAATGGTTTTCTTACCTAACAACAGGGCTCGAAATAACAGCCGGTCACCACTGTGGAGGAGAGATTGTTTAGAATATTTTCAGCCAACTTGGCTGAAAATATTCTGAGAAATCTCTCTTCCACAGTGATGACCAGCTGTTATTTCGAGCCCTGTAACAATAACTGTAGATGGATGTGAAAACTACCCAAATAACACGTCTCCACAGGTGATATCTAGCCATTATATTGATTCTTGGTGTATTTGGTGCTTTTACATCTTTTTATCATTTTAGGTCATTGTGAAGAAGTTAGAGGTATTTCAATTGATAATGCAAATCAAACAGTGATATCAACATCCGCAGATAAAACAATAAAAGTAATTTCCTGTTGCATATACGTTTTCCTGTTTTCTATAAGAATCTTCCCAACCTTTCGGGGAATGGTTACCTTGAAAAACTTATAAGAAAAATATCTTTTGGACGTAATCATCTAAACAAAAGTCACTACTGTGTTTTCAGAGGTTTTAGTTGTTCAGAGGTTTTAGTTGGGGTATATGCATATCTGTCTTATTTGTCTAGGAACAACATTACTGTCCCACTTTTCTAAAAATTAAACTGATAGTCACATTTGATTGTTGATTGCGGATGTGATTGTTAAAAACAATTTTTAAAATATACATGTCATTGGAGCGTTACTTATGCTAAATGATTATCTTTAAATGTGTCTCTCTTTCAAATATTTGCCAAGAAACAAAATTATGTTTCTACACTGAAACTAAACTGCACTCACCATGGTTATGAAAAATGCCTCTGTAAGAAATATTGCTTCTTTTTCAAACAATTGACCAACCCTACTATGTACCATATCTATTCCCTTATTATCTTGTTGTATTTGTTGATCATTTTATTAATCGATGCTTATCGTTTAGTTTTGGGATTTTAAAGATGGGAGACTTATCCATACAATACATTGTAGTTGTCCGATCACAAAAAGTAAACTGCACAGGGAGAGGTATACTCTATTCTATATGTCACTTCTTCATAGTAGTCTAGAGTAGGGATAATATTAAATTCTATATTAGTGGGGGAAATATCACGACTTAGGGGCCATCTTAAATGTTTCCGCGAAAAACAACTTTTTTGAATGAAGAGACTAATTGGACTGAATTCAACAATTTTTAAACCAAACGGAAGAAATATATATCAACGACCTTGCAATTAATTGGTTCGTCGTTGAATATTCTATTTAAATTTTGTTTTTCAGTGGTTTCCTTAGCAAACTTTCGATTGATGAGTTTTGAAGTACAGCCTTGTTTGTATAAGATTTTAAAATCGCTTAAAATTTTCTAAAATCTTCAAAGAATTTTCAATGAATGTTAATTTGTCTAATGTTAATATTTTTCTTGACAGCCATTCATAAAACAGCCATACTCAGTGTTCGAAATAAGAGCAAATAATCACCCTGGAGGAGGGAGTTTTGAGCATTGCTTCAGAGTTTCTAGTCTGAAGCATTACTAAAAAATCACTTCTCCGCAGTGGTTATTTGCTCTTACTTCAAACACTGACAATATAGTATTTTTTATAGTCTGAGTTTCCTCAATTTCTCTGTATTTTAGTTCGCTGATTGCCGTCTGTTTTGAAGATTTTTCCATTAAAATATACGATGTAGATACAAAACACATGGTTCGACAATTTCATGGACATGCAAATATTATTACTGATATTGTAAGTTCCAATCACTGTTTGAATTTTTTGAGTGTAAGAGCTTCACGTTTTATTATATCCTATTCATCTTCAATTGATATAGTGGTTAACCAAATCAAAATAAACATACCCATAGTGTAGGCTGAGAGGGAGGACTCGGATTTCTGAAATTTGCCTCTTGGGGGGGATGGCAAAATCTGCTCTACTGGAGGGAGATATTTATTTTATTTTTATGGGGATACATTATCTTTGAGAGGGGGGGGGGGGGGGTGATAGAGCAGCATAAATTGTTAATATCAGAGTCAATTAATTTATTTTTCCCTTGCATATACATGTATGTGTCATTTAAATATAGTTTACTTAGATTTGTTGTTGAATATCACTTTTTAACTGATATGACCAAGACTCTTGTTGTAAGACTCGTGCTTTCCAGTACATAACAATATAGGGAGGTTAACTTTTTAGTGGCACAGATTTTTCAGGGGGCAGGGGTTGGCAGACACTATGGGGTAAAATGGTTTTTATTTGCTAGAGGGAGGAGTCAATTTTTTGGGGGGGAGGATTTGCTTGGGGACAGGAGGTGGAACACGCTAATACCACCCCTCTCTCAATATTGGGTCCAGGTCCCAGTTCCAATGTATTATTTTATTTAGAGTTGGAGTTCTGATGGTAGGTGGTTGGTATCGTCTGCAATGGATGGATCTATTAAAACTTGGGATATCCCATCAGCAAGGTAAAAGTTCGTTTGGATCTTGCCTTTACATCCGTTGTTTGTAGGCATTTCTCTGCAAAATCTTTGATTCAATTTGATTTATTTCTTATGACATTTTAAAGTTTTTCACACTGTATATCGAGAATTAGTTCCTCCGCAAAATCGGTAAGTATTGATAGTGATGCCAGTCAAGTTGAACGTTTGGTCCAAACGAACCAAAGTTTTTAAGTTATACGTTTTAACCGTCTGTTTATACAGGTTAATTGATTGTTTCTTGGTGGAATATCCAGCAATGAGTGTAGCATTTTCACCGACTGGCGAATTTCTTGCTTCTACACATCAGGATAATGTCGGTATATATCTATGGTAAGTATTAAGTGCTTCGAAATCCTCGCTCTTGTGGAACAGAGTAAAGAATCAGTGATTTTTACAATATCTTTTTATGTTTGGTTTTTATTGGCATCCCCTTTTATTCTTACACAGTAAAATTGCACGAAAATGTAAGGGATATCGAATTAGCCTATTTTTGTAGTTGGTACACAAAAATTAAGAGTATGAAAACATCTTAGGACGAAGTAATGAATAAAAAATATCGTGAAATAATGATGTCAATCATTCACTTAAAAATGTATCTCTGATACGAAAAGCTTTAATTTTTAAAATTAGTTGTATCTTATTTATTTTATAATGCTGTAAATAATATTTACGCCACCATTTATCTTCTGGGCGTATTTTCCGTTGTATAATAAAATTTGTATTCTAACTCGTATGTTAAGGAGTTTGATAAACTTTAACCAGAGTTTTCAGTCGCTGTAATTGCTCGATTAAGCATCTGATGTGTTTCTTATAACATTGTAAAGCTGCGCTGAAAGTGCCTTATTTTAGAAGATGTGAACTATATAGATCAATATATAGCATCGGTATTTATCTATCTGTTCACAGATCAACTCGTTCTTGTTAGAGTACATTCAGGATGAGAAATAAGAGCAAACAGGATCTGCAAAGAAGAATAGACCTATTCGCAAATAATAAAAAAGAGGCGTTGGCTGCTCAAAGTAGAAACTTGCTGCAATGCAATAGCTTCCTTTTTAAGCAGTGACGTCTCGTTTTCATTATACTTCAGTCAGGGATAAATGGACGAAACTTTACTAGCTTTGAAGCGAAAATCTGTGCTAAAAATCACTTCTCTGCAGTGCTTATATTGTTCTTAATTCCATCACTGTAGTATCATATTTTCTTATTTAGGTCAAATAAAGTCACATATTCTGGTGTTTACCCAACACCTTTACCGAATGACTACCAACCTGTTTCAATATCACTACCAACTACACAGATTGAGATCGAAGGTAAGTAATATTAATACTACAGGCCCATCTTAAAATATCCTGCCAAAATCAATCTTTTGTACGAACAATTCATTTTAAGGTTATTTACCCAGTACTCTTTTCTATAGAGACGGTCCCACAACCCTGTTTTACTCGGGGGGTTGGAAGGGGCAATGCCACTTTTTAATAGAATTGGTATTTTTGAATAAAAATTTCGAAAATTTAATATTCTGATGACGTCATAGCAAAAACTGCTGACATCAGTAAAATCATGGATAGCATTTGTAGTTCAGAAGTTACATGGGGAGGGACTCTTTAGGGTAACCCCCAGTAAAATAAGATGAAGTGTTATGGAATATCATAAATCATTAGCAGCTGTCATTGTCTAAACAAACAGGCTGTTATGTTATCTGTCATCGTAAATCTGATATCTAGAAATACAAAACTTCTTATTTGTTGCATCACCGTGGATGCACTATGATCAGATGAAGTTTATTATTAGCTTATGCTTAAAGTTTCGATGTCGTTTGACCATGGTGTCTCAACTAAATTCTAATATTCTGCCATAGAAAAATGTTCCTGTTATTTTCAAATTAAATTTCCATTTTTCACATGAACTTTCATAAGCAACGCAAGGGGTTAATTACATGGAAGAATTGGGGTGGGGTGCTGAGAATTTGATATCGTTATTCCATTCAAATGCTTGTAATTCGCAAAATGAGTTTCCCACAGGCTGAAAATTTCAGCCTGCCTAATGCTAGCCAAGATAGAATTTTCAGCCCGGGCTGGACGAAATGGAAATTCGAGTTTTTTGCTCCGGGCTGAAATTCTTCCCTGTAATCGTCCCCTAAAACACTAAGCCTAAAAATAACTGTCGGATATCACCAATAGAGAAGCACTGCATTGTGTATTTAAATTTTTAGAATCATCTGAAGAGCAAACAGAAGACATCGAATTAATAGAAGAATCTCTAAACGAATATGAATCCCCTGAACAAATTGCATCACCCCTTATAACTTTATCAATGTTACCAGAATCAAGGTGGAAGACATTAATTAATCTTGAACTAATCAAGGTACCTAAAAATAAATACTAGACATCACCTGTGGGGGAGTGTTTTTGAAACTGAACTATACTCAAAAAACACTCCTCCATAAGTGATGTCCAGCAGTTATTTAAAACTTTGCTTTGACATACAATAGACATAAAACCTTCTCATTGTTTAATCTACATCGTAAATTTTGTACTTAAATTCTTTCTAGGAGCGTAATAAACCAAAGCAACCACCTAAGAAACCAAAAGTAGCACCATTCTTCTTACCAACAGTTGCTGGTGTTGAAACAATATTTGATGTTACGAAACAAAATGACGACGATGATGAGGATGTAAGTAGCATTTGTAAATCTCATGGAGTTGGATGTTGTTCTTTTTTTGGTCCTAACTTGGTCAGTTGTTTTTCTTTGGTTTCGTACACGTTGACCCTACACATGCACAATAACCATCAGGTTTGGAAGAAATAGTATCAGCAGAGAGGATTACTGAGTCAAAAGTCTTGCAATTAATTGGTTTATTCGTACCGAATAAACCCAGTCAATCTCAGGATCGTTGTTGTTGTTTTGTTGTCACAAAAATATAAATTATTTATATAAACTTTGTTCTAGAAATCGAATAGCAAAATGTTAAATATGGCTAGCTTTGGTCTAGATACACCTTTTCAACGGTTATTGAAGAGAGGAGATTATTCAGTGTATGGTAAGGATAAGTTATTTGCGGAAAAGGGAAAGGTAATCATGGAGCATAAGCTGTCCTTTAAAAAAATACGTAAAACATAATAATTCGAAATTTATTTTTTAAACAATTGAATGTGCTGACAAATAGCATAAATTTATAATAGCGGCATTTTTTATGTTCATGTTTAGCGTATTAGAGGCGTTTCCTTACGTTCATGTTTAACGTAATATAGAGACGTTTTCTTATGGACACGTGTTGCTTAAAAATGAATATCAAGATGGTAACCTTGCTCAGTTCTCGAGATAAGAACAAATAATCACCGTGGAGGAGTATTTGTTTAACATAGCTTCAGGCTTTCTGTATACTAAAAAGTCACTCCTCCACAGTGATTATTCGTATTCTAGCTATAGGATGGTGTTGTTTACATTTTGAATACCAGTGTTCGAAATAAGAACAAATAAACACTGGGAAGGAGAGAATTTTAGCGTGTCTTGCTTTGTAGCTCAAAAATCACCCTTTTTGTCCCTAATTCGAATACTGGAGTGCCGAACTATTCTATCCAGCGAATGTCACAGTTTCTCTGGTAATACTTGCATATAGCTACGAATATTGTACTCTCGCATACCTAATAAATTCAAGTACGTTTTTTTAGCTTCTGAATTGCTTGAATCGTTGAAAAAGATGAGTCCTGGAGAAACTGATGTTGAATTGAGATCACTTGGACCTGATGCAGGTGGTAGTGTACAGTTGTTATGTAGTGTTATTAAACTTTTTGTTGCTCTCTTACATACTGGACGAGATTATGAAATGGTACAAGCTTACATTGCTCTATTTTTAAAGGTACTTTTACATTATGTTTACACAGTACTTAAAATAAGAGGACTTACTGTGGAGGAAGGATACTCAAAAAGCACCTCCCATTCACAGTGATTATTGGTTCTTTTGGTCGATTACTGTTGTTTATATCGCTCGCCAAACAACATTTGGACAGGTTACTGCTATCATAACAATGCTATCTATCACAACAATTGGGCGGTATAGTTCATGTTCCTGAAGAGCTACTATCGTTGCTATCAAACATTTAAGGCATTCAATTACGACTTTTTTTAATGATTTTTCCCTTTCATTCTCTTTTTTTCTGTACCGTCCAAGGGACATGTTTTCCATTGAGGACCGATATCTAAAAACATCTGTTATGATTGTTCTAGGCAATACATCGAGAGAGCTCGCCGTGATTACAAGAGAGTTAGAGAGAGAGAGAAACTGGATTTCGTTCTAATAATTACTACAACTTGTGTATGTTTTCTATTTTAGCTCCATGGTGACCTTATATATACAGAAGAAATTTTACGTGAAGAAGTAAATAGCTTGATGAAAGCTTTGAAAAGCACGTGGGCCGAATGTGATGAACTTATAAGCCAATCAGTATGCCTTGTAAAATATTTTAAAAGTGCAACAGTATGACGAATTCTTTAAAATTGTTATTGTTTTAAGATAAAACGTTTTCCAGTGGTCAAAAACTTGTTCAAAGTCCGCAGCAAAGACGCTAGAGCAACGTCGTTCGACGTTGTTCTAGCGTCTTTACTGCGGGCTTTGAACAAGTTTTTGTTCACTGGGTGGATTCTTATGTGAAGTTCACCCGTATTGACAATATTTTAACGGTCTTCAGTTATTTTCCATATTTTCAGAGGGGTACTAGTACGCCAATAATCCTTTTCTCACGAACACAACCCCCTTAAATATTGATATTTAGGAAATTTTATTTTATATTATCAGGGGGTAATGACCGTCACAAGAGTTTAGTCTTAATAAGAAGTGACATATTTATCCAAGCATTGATTTATTGAATTAGTTTACTTCGACACGCCTCAAATTATGTGTTGAATGACACATCATTAAGCTTAAATTAATTGGGTTATAAAGCTAAAGGATGCAGTGATCGAAATAAAGAGCATATAATCACTGTGGATGAGCACTTTTGAGCATAGCTTCAGGTTATAAAACCTCCACAATTATATCATTTCAATCTGTTACTAATCTGTGTACGCGAAAATAAATTCTCATATCGTTCATATATTTTACAATATACATATATTTTACAATAATTTACAAGTCTACCAACTTGGTATTTACATGAAGAGTTATTAGTATCCAGGTTCGAATATGTAACTGTCGGATCACATCACCTCTGGAGTGTTTTTAAGTATAGTTTTCAACTTTCCAGCTGAAAACTATTAAAAAACACTCATCCATACGTGATGTCCGGTAGTTCTATATATCTATGTATTCATACATGCCCAGTGGATATGTGATGTCTAGTTATTGTCGAAAGATATCTATTGATATGTAGACGTCAATATTTTTTTGAGGATGATTGTTCCACGTGCAGGCAGGATAAATATACTACCGTGTTTTTGTACTCTGCTGTGTTGTATTTCAAGTTTTCGGTATGATTAATAGCGAACAGACGGTAGCATGGATCCAAGTCTAAAGATAACTGTCGGGCATCACCGTGGAGGAGCTCTTTAGTATAGTTTTCAGCTTCATGTTCTATCATATTTTACATTCTACTTCGTAAAGAATCTTCATCCTATTTTATTTTCTCTAAGATGGAGTGTTACAAGTTGTTATATCACCCTCCTTCGTATATGACAAGTCATTACCATATAATACCTTATCAATAACGTCATGTTGGTCAAGATAAATTTGCTGGAAGCAACCATAAAAGTTTTGTTTACTTTTCGAGTGCGATATAGAATTAAAACTCGATACACCACCAAAAGTTATTCTTAGTTTTTTACTATTTTTAAACATCACGTGATCATTTTTATCTTCGATTATAGCTTTTAAATGTAGTTGATCGTCCAGTCTAGTTTCTATGTAATTTAATTTCCTTGAAAAGTGGACATGATGCCATTGATTATCGTGTAGGTTGTCGCCTATATTCATTTGAAAGATTCCTAAAGAAGAGAGGGAGAAAGAGGTAAAGAAATGTTTACATATTTTACGTCTGAAAGTTAAGGCCGTTTTCCATTGTGACGTCAATTTCTACCAATGGAATGTCTTCTTTTGGATTCCGCGCAGAATTTCCGATAGATTTTTTTTTTTAACCCAGACAAACCGTTCACTGGGTAGAAAAAATGGTTTTACAACAGATTCTTCCCAATCACAACTAAATATCAATATCCTTTTTTTTTTTTTTTCGCTAATGGAAATCCAGCTTAACAGAAGAGTGATGAATTAACGTTCTGACGTTATATGTTTATTTTTCATTATAATAACAAGTCACTTTTGTTGGCGCTAGATAGTTGTCGAAGACGTTAACGTCTTTACTGTGGACTTTGAAGTCTTTGCCTAGGGGTTTAGTATCAGTGTTGTGGATCAGGCTAACTTAGTGGCAATAATTACCTTCATTGAGACTTGATATTATGTGCATACTAGAATTATGTAGTTCTATCATCAAAAACATTTCATCTGTGATCATATGGAGCAGTAGACCTTCTTGACTGCTTGTTTTAAATCGCATTCTGATGTGATCTATCTTTTTATTTATAATGCTACTATCTTCCATATTAAAGTTCATATAACTTGATCCATCGAATTTCACTGATGTTGCCTCTATAAAACACAATATATATACATTAAAAAAGTGAAGTCATCGCTAAAAGTGTTCTGAATCATCATCTTTCTTTGGTTATAGAAACCTATCAATATAAGCTTCTCGTGTATCGGGACTTTATTGTCCTAATACACGCCCAATGTATCTGTGATCCATCGAGATACTTATGTTTCTAGACATGTGATTGATTGATTTCTTTAAAGATGTTTTTTACGCACGTACTTTCCTACTATATTCAAAATGTCCTGGGAACGAGGTTGTTTTTTACATACAAAAAATACTAACCATTTTCGCAACTTGTTCCTTTGTACCCAGTTCCTCGACAATCACACAGTGCGTTGTTGAAACGATTTAAGCAAATTCCACCATGATCACATGATTGAATTGCGCATGCGTCAATACATGTGGTTGATATGGCATGAACGTGGTCAGCATAATCATCTAAAATAGTACTGTTGCGGATTGATTCTAGCTCTACACAGCCAACAATACTAAAACGATAATTTGTAAAATCAGTCTAGATTTAACATGCCTTCTTCTTAAAAATTAACGAGGGTGGAAATTCAACTATAAATTAACCCAAGAGGAAGTTACACGAATTTTCAGGGAGAAAATAATGGTGAAAACCAAGCTGTGAAGATTAATCCAAAAAGATTTAACGCGAATTTTCCATTTTCGCGTTAATTTCCTCCCTTATTAATTTTTAATAAGGTGGCTGGCGTAAAACAATTACGACCGAACAACTCCATATATGGTATTGACACTATCTTCGACGTTGTTCTAGCGTCTACTGCTGACTTTGAACATGTTTTTGCTCACTGGCATAATGATATTCGGTTCCACATTTGACGGTCAAATTGCTTACTCAATCGCACAGTAGATTTTCAAGTTGTAAAAGTAAATAATTGTATATTTGAACAAAAAGTTTTGAAATAAAACTGCATAGAAGGGTATTAGTCAACGAGCTTTTAATCGATTGGTTTCTCCGGTACAAACAATCCAATGCAAGATCGTTGACTCCGTACTCTTCTCTGTATGTGTTATTTCTGAGACAACTCCTCACCTTTTGCTAGGATTTAAACCATTTTCTTCCTGTTTTAAACCAAAAGTAATTTCTTTCCAATTCTCAACCAACCAATGTCTTCTTCTTGTTAGCGGTAATATTACTGTCACGTGATCAACATGAACTTTTAGGTTAGCTCTATATTGGTGTATTTTTATTGCACTCCATCTCTCTGTGTTTATTTGAACATTTGTCAAGCCTGGTATTATGTGTTCTTTGTTATCAAATTTTAGTTTATATCTTCCATTTAATATTTCTAGTACCATTTTATCGTCCTTATGATTAACGATAGTAAAAACCGTCCCGTCGTCACCATTGCTCATCATTTTGAAATGTAGTTTACCATGTGGTTTCCATATATTTGGATTTAAACTAACAGTCGATTCATACTTATCCATTAAAGTGAAAGTTTGTGTGTAACAGAACTCTAAAGTTGGTAGTAGAAGAAGTAATACAGTAACGATCGTCATACCTCTTGTTTTTACTCTTGTAAATAAACAGATATTTTTTAATTCGTATGTGGTATATTTTGTTGGTTTGATGATTTCTTGGCTTTTCCACTATGTTAATAGTACCGTCTCTAACCTAACTGTTCGCTTATTTTATGCATCTAACACAGATCAGGGTCTTTAAGTGTCTCAATTAAAGCCACGTTCCTTTTTAAATACCTCATTCGTTCACATCAAGACCGACTTGTAACTTTCTCACGACGTTGAACTACTTATGGGAATTTTACACTTCGGATAATGTGTTAACGATTAATTTTGAACAATTGCTTAATTTATTCCATTTCTATTTTCTTAATTACAGCTGAGATTTGTATGAAACCTCGTGAATATAACAAAACCTCAAGAAGCTATGGGAAAAGTTTCTTCGTTGCCATTAGTTCGAGATTATAAAGCACATTTTACAAAATGAAAAGAAAATGAAGCAAAATCACTTCGCTGTTTCATCTATTTATTAACTGTTTTGTTTCTTCTGCGTGTTTAAAACTCTCCCAGACATATATCCCCAGGAACTGGTTTTATCGTATGAAGATTTTAATGTAAGAAAGTATATTAAAGTACTGGTGACGAAATTATTTCATGAGTTGTTCAACAAATTGTTTGGTGGGAATTCTAAATCTTTATCCATAAACACCTGTCAAAAATTAAAACATTCTTTGTGTTAAAAATATGTAAACTCGCTTCCAGGTCTTAATTTTTTATATTCTTTCTCTATGTTTTTCGTGTTCAAAAAACTGGTAATGAGTTGCAGGGTTGCTAGAAACTGAACACGCTTCAAGCAAAATCCTGTAGACGCTACACTCACAGCGTGATATGGAGCTCTCGCTTTCACACTATGTCTATCAAATGCTAATAACTATGAAAAATTCGCTGCGAAAGCCGAAAGAAGACACTCCATTGGTGGAAATAGACGGAAATCCAATATATTATCTCCTAGCAAAATCAATCATTACAGTCACTGTACCAGCGACCGCACACTATATATAAGATTAATATAAGTAGGTCTACCTGCCATTTCTTATCAGATAGATAAACCAGCAATTGTAAAAAATATCAAATTTCTTAGAAGTTTAAAGTATTCACAACGAGTCAACTTTTGTCTAGCTTTGGAGTCCCTCCTTACCAGGCTGCCTAGGGATTGTGAGGAGAAAATTGATTGGAAAAAACTTCGATGATTTCGCCCGATTCCCGTATTACCTTCCAATTTTCTTTTCAGACGGACCGAATGTTACCTTATGAGGTGATAAATTTTTGCGTGGTCTAAATTTTGCGAATGTTTAGCAAATTCGCAAATGCCGCAATTCGCAAAAATAAATCCATGCAAATTTAAGTAGCTAGTTTTCTTCAAAAAATTATTGTTTTGCTCGGAAAGTCTTATGTTTTTCCTTAACTTAAAAATGTCTCATAAATCTTTTTTTTCTGAGAACCCATTATTCGCAAAAAATAAATCCACGCAAAAACGTGTGTTCGTTTATCTCATTATTTCAAACGTTTAGTAAGGACAAATTTTAAGGGAATTTCTTTATTGTAAAACAACAACGAGACAAGGTAACGTTGTTCTCTCGACCATTATGTGTTCGTTGAGACGCCTCATGTATTAGTACAATGACAGTCTACTTATAATTACTATGTTGGAGGCGGGTTAAATCTTTCTAAAAACAACGCTACCGATTAGATTTCCTTAACCTTTCCAACCCCTGGATTGTTGGAGATGGTGTTGATTTGATTATAAACATACACACTTCCAGGGGGTATTGGGATTGAATAAATATAATGATTATTTCTGTCTGTACATCACTGTCATTCAATTAATCAGAAGCAAAAGATAGTCTCCAATCCTTAACCTATACCATTGTTAGAAAGTACTTTAATGACTGGAAGTCAGGCTAAATTAACCAAGAAGATATAAAAGAATGAGACGTAGCTATGAAACAATGTGACGTATATTATTCATGTTACTATTCCACTGTACTGCAATTGAAATTTACATTTTTACGCTGACACTGGTAGCTAGATTCTAATTGTCTAATGTTATTTTACTTTAAAGCTTGATTTCGTAGAGACTTTGAGTAGAGAATCAATTTTTCGTAACGTGCATAGGGGATCGAACCCTACAAATTGAAGACAACAGAATGTATACAATGAGAAACTAAAAGTCAGCGGTACGTAAACGTTTTCGTGGCAAAGATAATCGCACACTCATTGCGCACACCAAGAGCAAGTGCTGATTATTGAAGAAGGAGACTTGGAGGATATTCAAGCACGTTGTCACTTCTACGCGTAAATATTTGAGATACAGTAAAATTTGCGCAAAAAATCAGAATTTCAACTTAAAAAAAAAGCATTAAATTTTGATTAGCAAGGCGAAACGCACGAAAATTCGCATTTGTTCTAAGAGCCTTGGTACTAGGCTGCTAGAAACAGCAAAATTTCTCGAATTTGTAAAAACTCCTAAGATCCAAAGCCTATTCGGATAAATCTCTAGCGACTTCTAGTGGTCATTTTCCATATTTACGTTGCACTTGTGGTGTGTATTGCTTGTTGAAATTCGTAAAATGTCTCATAATTTATGTGAACGGTTGTAGCTACATTCTTGGACTTTCAATAACGGACATTTTACAAATTTAGACATACAATACACTCCACAAGTAGAAAAAAATGCGGAAAACGACACGAGAAGTCCCTAGAGAATTATCGAGTAGACTTCTTAAGATCTTAGGACTTTTTGCAAACTCGACGAATTCTGTTGTTACCAGCAGCCTCCAGGTTTTAAGAACAAATTCAGATTTTTCCGCCATTGGTCTTGCTTATCAAAATTATAGACTTTTTCTCTAAGTTGAAATTTGTCTAGTGGCAACAGGGAAAGAAATTATAAATAAACATTTAGCTATGATACTCTCCTGTACCTAAGTAGATGGGGGTGGTAAATTCCTGTTTTGGTAAAAAAAACAAACATTACCCATTTCCATTTATTAGTCACTTTATATAAGGGTTTGACCTAAAAAAAAATTCTTCCTCCCTCTACCCCTTTTAAGAATTTTCAGATTTTATGCAGACCCCACCCACCCTGTTATTAGTCCCCCTACAATTAGACACAGGAGAGTACATTAACTACAGAAAATATCACCTCGAAAAAATTTAGGACGATTCAAGTGACCAAATTAACTTTGACGAACTCTTCTTCTAAACAAATTTGTCACGACCTAATTTTTTGTTTTCTTAAAATTTCCATAGTTGTGTAAATCGGAGGATTCTGCAACGAAATATCGTATAATTTAAATTAAAGTAAATACGATTTGCCTTTTTCTTTTTTGCTTTAGAAACTAAAATGATAACATTTGTTTTCATTTTTTTCGATTTACATTAAAATTTAGCTACTAATAGTGAAAACTAGACCAAATTTTGACACGACAAAATTCTGGAAATCTGGTTAAAATATTTCTTAAAGTTTATCCGCCTAAATTTTATGAGCCGAAATTATTTGTAGTTAATGTATTAGTGAGAGAGGCTACGATTTGTAAAATACACAAAAGTAGCTTTTGTAGAGACAAGGAGGAAGAAGGTAAAATATGTTCAAAGAGCTTATGAAATATTTAGTGTAAATAAATAAATGTGATGAATTGTGATTTTATCCAGAAAATAGAAATATGTCACAGTTAAACCATCACTACGTAAATACAGATCATTATCGCTCTATTACTAACTCCCACTAACGAGGAGAAAGGTGTTTGCAAAAGATCATGTTCCCTCTCGTGTCCGGAATATGTTTTTATGTTCATGGCCTGAAACAATAAATGTTTTTGTTCAGAAGAGAAACTTCTAAAAATATGTCCAGAGACTCAAGTATGTAAATAAAGCCTTCAGTTTGTTACACTTAGATAAATATATTTTAGGAAGTTAGAGGATAAATACACGATTCTGTGGAAAGCGAAGTTGATTAAATATTTCACGAATACAGTATATTAGCGAATAAAATTGACGTCAGCTATTTATGGTAATGAAAATTTTACTAAAAAAGAAGAATCTCAAGAACCGAAATAAGTATAAAGGTAAATGGTGGTAAGTAGTACGACTTTTTTTACGAGTTTTTGTTTATCCAGCTCTGTAAATATGTTTGTTAACAATGCTTTTGATATTCAAATTGTTGAAGTGTCGAAACCATATGAAGAGAAGAGCTTGAAATATTTGGAAATTTGGAAAATAAGAACGAACATAAAACACCTCGAAACACTATGGAGTCATATATGGGACAATGTTCGTTATCGTTTCTCGTCATGTCGTAATGGTATCTCGTTATGTCGTAATAGTTTTTTGTTTTGTCGTAATCGTTTCTTGTTGTGTCGTAATGGTATCTCGTTATGTCGTAATCGTTTCTCGTCGTGTTGTAATGGTGTCGAATCTAGTCGTAATTTTTTCGTCGTAATTCAGTTTTCGTCGTGATTCAGTTTTCAAAATTATCAAAGTCGAGGATACCATTTTTACCAACATGTTTATCAGGTTGGACGATTAAGACAAAAAAATGAAGGCGAAGCATATATGGATTCGGTATTCATGGCGCGAAAATAGATGGGCGTGGATGAAGGGTTGATTTTCATCAAGCGAAGAAAAACTCGCGCAAAAACCAAAAGTAAGGCACCCAATTGACAGAAAAAACCGACATCACACGGGGCGTGATGTCTATGACTTCCAACAATGGAGCGTCTTCTATCGGCTCTCAAGCGGAAACGTACGCAAAATAGCAACCAAGACTTAGACGTGGATTGCCACCAGGTTATCATTGAAAACCGTGCGATCGTCAAAAGAAGACACCCCGTCAGCAGCTACCAATGCCACAAAAACCGTGTGAAATCGATCACCCACTCCGTAAAAGTATCAAATTCTAACGACAATAACAAATATAAGAGCACTCAAAAAAGAAAATTACGAATTACTAAGAATAGCTAATATTAAAATCAAAGTTTGGAAATAAATTAGTTGAGTCGTCGATGTGTAGTATTTTCGAATGATTACAATGCCGTTATTAGTCCAATAAGAATGAATACGATTTGATTTCTACAGATTTCTAATATGCCACCATAAGGAGCGATATACAATGCAAAGATTGTCGTTGAAATAAACGTTTTTCTTTTAATCGACTTTAATTTGAGCCTTTTAGATTTTAAAAGTTTACAGGTTTTGCGGTTTGAGAAACGAACAATTGTATGTTTTGGGAAATAGGATTTACCTTTTTTAGGGAGACGTTGGCAGGCCGTTATATCATTTTCACTTACATTGACATCAATTTCTTGGAACAACTTTATGACTTCCATTTCTAAGTTATCATCCGAGATGAAATCAGGAAGGACGGCTATTTTTAGGTTTTCACGACGCCCATATTGGTCAAGGCTATTGATTGTTGATTGGAGAGATCTTATAGTAATATCTTGTTTGGCCGTGACCATTTTTAGGTTTTCATCGTTATCTTCAAGTGTGACGATCTTATCATTTAGTTTGCGTATTTCGTCTTTTAACTCGCCAACGATCTCGCTTTTAAGGTTATCTATCTTTACATTAAGTTTTCTGAATTCCGCAAATATTGGATCATCAGTCGAACTTTGACATAATTTTGTTGCTTCTTGCAGCCTAGTACCCAGGCTCTACAAAAGCGAATTTCCGTGAAGTTCGTCTTGTTAATCGAAATCTAAGTCTTTTTGCCTAATTTGAAATTCGGAATTTCATTTTGTCTCAAATATTTATGTGAGGGATTGTAGCTAAACGTGCATGTTGAAAATTTTGAGCCTCTACAAGGACAAGATATGTTTCTATATAGCTACATTTGTGCAACAACGCTCTGATCTCCCCGTTTTGAATTGAGCCACCATAGCTATATCTAGGTCCACCCCCACCTAAAATTTTTCCATATTAATCCTGACTCAAAATGATCACGACGAAAAATGTATTACGACGCAAAACGATCACCATGAAAAGTGAATTTACGACGAAAAGTTAATTACGACAAAAACCTGGAAAAACACAAAACTGAATTACGACACAATGTGGTATACGAGGATAGCCTCGACGAGACACCATTACGACACGACGAGAAACGATTACGACACAACTGGAAACGATTACGACACAACGAGACACCATTACGACACAACAAGAAACGATTACGGCACAACGAGAAACTATTACGACACAAAGGAGATACTATTACGACACGACGAGAAACGATTACGACGCAACCAAATACCATTACGGCACGACGAGAAACGATTACGACACAACACGATACCATTACGATACAACGAGAAACGATTACGAATATTGTCCCATATATGACTCCATAAGACACAGCGAATGCACGGATATTTAATTTAATTTTTACGTGCCGGTTAATTTTCCGATTTTCTTCTTGATTCTACAAAATCGGGTGCGTGGAGAGCCGTGAGTAATGATAAGCGGAGTCAGTTTACCCAAATCGAATCAAAACAAACCAACGAAGATGGCAGTGAGAGCAGTGTAAAATTTCACTAGATTTGACTTTCCGCACTGATTTCCCTCTTTGATAAGACATAAGAAACGTCTTCCTAGTGGTATATATTAGATAGATATGCTCCAAAGTAGAAAAGATCATATAGAAGTGTCTTTACCGAGCCAGCTATACGGTTCACCTCTTCAAACTCATGGACGACGTCAAGCCAGTTTCAACAGTCAGACCTCAAGTTTGACAGGTAGAAGTCCAAGTATTTGCTCCACTTGCTCATCTGGAGATTATTCAACTGATTCTGAGTAAGCTATTTCTGTTAAGATATTTAAAGTCGACATACCAGTAGCTATATAATGTAATTGAGCCGGTGGTGTATCACCTTTGTTTTGTTGCAAGAAGCAAAACACACACAAAGATAGCTAGCTAACAATTCCATGATCGGCGCGGTATTTTTCTTCATCGCGAAAAAAAATCAAAATTTTGTCTTTTTTTATCTGGTCATATCTTCCTAACGGCTTATTGAATCGATGTGCGTTTTTTTTTGTAAGAAAGGCTAACCACGGACAAAAAAGAAGGGATAGGACAATGAAAACCCTGGGAACGAGGTTGGGTCGTGTTTGCCATCGTTTTCTGAGACTTCAAGTTTGTTAATATAATATAGAGAAACCACTTTCTTACCATTGATTAATAAGACATATTTTAAATGGATTTTACTACTAGCTATCTAAACTCAGTGCACCTTATTATTGCATGCAAATTCATGTAAAAAACACAACCCATTTCCATTTATTATTGCGTACAGTAAATGCTTTAAACCTTGCGCCTATAATTTTACTGTGCTTCACTCTCTCCCTTGCAGTCTTCCCTCTTCAGAGCAATTGAAATGGAGTAGCCTTTCATGCGTTATTTGTAGCGAAAGTGAGGTAGGATAAGTGAACGTGATAAGTACTTCTCACGCTAAATTCTAGTTCTTTGTAGAAACATAAATTCTGATTTCGCCCAATTCCCATGGGTAGGGCGCAGAAGAGCGCATTTGACATTCTTTGGTGTGTGGGAAGGAAGGGGGTGTGAAGGCTTTGTGTTGACAAGTTCTGTAGGAGCGGTCATTTTCAAGAGGGCAAATTTACCGGCTACAGAAATTAGAAAATCAAAATGGCTGAATTCTAGACAGCTATTATCCAAGTGACATCATAGTACTTATTAACTTGTATAGTAGTATATACTTTAGCGAAACTTTTTAAGACTTCTCTGTGGTCTCTTTTACTCTTTTCTTTTTTTTTTGGAAATGGACACAAACGTAGGAGACTGTTTTAGATTTTTTAGCATCAGTCACTTTGGGGGGGGGGGGGGGGGGGGGGGGGGGGGGGGGGGGGGGGGGGGGGGGGG
>JAULBZ010000418.1:0-31686 GCA_032360805.1 Neoturris breviconis
AATTCTATCAAGACGAAACGTGAGCAGGTTGCTGCTGAAAATATTAGAAAACCTGGTACTATGCATTTTTGAGAAGTAAATTTTAAACTTTATAATTTGGGTAGAGTTATAACCTTCCATTTGGGTAGACTGTAAGCAAGCTTTTCGTTTGTAAAGGGATGGGGAGAATTATCCTATAGCATTCCATACAGACTCACAACGTCAGATCAACGTTAAAACAACGCCAGAACGACGTTGTGACGTTGTTTCGACATCGATCCAATGTCGTGTGTTCACTGGGTTTGTTTCCATTCCGCGCGAAAGTTAAAAGACACACCATGTGACGTCGATTTCTACTAATGGAATGTCTTCTTTTGGCTTTCTAGCGGAATTTTCCGTCTAATAAAAATCAACGATTAAGTTTTATAATTCATAAAGGCCGGTTTCCACTAGGCGAACTCGTTTGCTTCAATTCTAAATGAAGCCATTACTACATTGGTTGAAAACGACGTCACCTGACACCGCTTTCAACCAATGTAATGGCTTCGTTTAGAATTCGAGTGAATGAAATCGCCTAGTGGAAACTCGCGTTAATATACTCGTGGAATAAGTGAGTATAATACATTTTAACAACCTTGTCCTTAGTGCTTTTTCATCTATGTATCCCTTGGCGTATGAAGTAGTCTTGAGAACTAGGTTGATATTTTCGAAGTTATTTATTTTGAAAGTTTGCCTAACATTTGTGGCTTAAGATATTTATGCTAATATATTTTTATCTAAAGTATACAGCGAACAATTACTGTGGAGGAGAAATAATAATTACTGTGGAGGAGAAATACTTGTGCACTCGTTCACAGTGATTACCTCTTATTTCGAGAAGGTTAAGTTATCAATGTATTATCCAATTTGACCTGGGGGGAGGCCCCCACTCTCTTTTTTTCAATATTCTGCAAATACTAGATATGAAATAAGTTGAAATTTTCCTAATTTGTTGACCAATGAAAATTGAATTTTTGGTCAGTTTGCATTTGCGTTGGTTTGGTAAAGAAATTGTGACCAAGGCGTGAACATTTTTTAATATTTCTTTGCGCAGTTTTGTACTATTTTTCCATGTAAAACATTTTTTTTATGCAAAAAAAAACTGGGCAATATGTTACACGCAATATATATAGCTAACAGAATATGAAAACAGACTAGAAAAGGCTTTTCTAAAACTCTGGTAATCAATGTTTCAACCCAACCGGTAAACTGTTCAAAGTCAGCAAAATAACGCTAGAAAAACGTTTAACATTATTTTTCTGACTTTGGACAGGTTTTTCCGGCTGGGATTTATTTAATTATATTGATCCAACATCGATAAAGATGTCATGTCAGCATGAGTTACTGATGACGTCACAGCAAAACTATTGACGTCAGCAAAAAAATATTTCCACCGTTTTGCCGTATTCGAAATGATAGAGGGGTGTGGATTCTATCCCCTCCCCACCAGACTAAAATTCAAGATATCCATCTAACGGTTGTGAGATATTTACAAATACCTTTTTCAACATTCTTGAGAGAAAAAGATAATTTGATGTTTTTTGTTTATGTTTAGTATACGTTAAGGTCAAGAATGTTTGCTTAAATTTTTTTACCTAATATTTATTTTTTCGGTAATAATATATATTTTTAGATATATTTCACAGAATTTACAATTCCAAATCTAACTTAAAGTTACCTTTAATAAAACTCGAGACGGTGCAAATCTTTCAGTTGACTTCCAGAGGGCAAAATAAGGGTAAATGATCACTTTGGGGGAGATATGTTTGTGGATAGCTTCAGACTACGTTCAATAAACACTCATCCACAGTGATTATTTACTCTTATTTCGATCACTGGCTTCATACTAGCAAGGTATATACGTGGTGTGTTTAAGACCTGTTCTAATATCATATCTTTTGTGCACCTAATGCTCAAACAGAACTGTATGCTCTAAAGGAGAGATGTTCTGATACGTTCGATGCATTCTTTTGGGAATTATAGTTGTATTTTTGACCTAACCTTATTTGTACTGGGTCAAAGAACCCCTCTCCTCCCCCTCTTGTACTTTTTTAAATAACTTATACGACTAGAAATTTTAGGATTTTTTTCGATAATTTATCTAGGGTGGTCTCAACGTTTATTATATGTTCATTAAGAAGGGGAGTCCTTCTGACTAGTAGTAGCAGGGTTGAGAATAAAGTATCTACGTGTAAATATTTATTAATATATTTTCAATTGGATTGTATGCAGCTATATATTTTTTAGAAAAGTTTTAGCGTCTAATAATCGTAAATATTTTATCGTTTTCATACAACACATTTAATCGTTTTGCGTCATATTTTTACGTTATTGTATTTTATGACGTCTAGAATGAATCAGATTCATGCGGAGTTAAAAATAAGATTTTACTCGGTGTTCTCATCCATTTGCGGTTGTTTTAGCAGTCTACAAAATTCATATTGAAAATCAGAAAACAAAACGGGAATAGGACGAAATCGGAATTTACGGAACCGTTTTTTTTCTGTTATTTTCTCGTCGCGTTTCCTTTCCCGCAATATCGCCAGGCAGCGTGCTAGTACAGATTAAAGCTAGACTAAAGTTCTCTGAACTGGTAACCAGTTCCTCTTTACTAAAGTTGAATTAAGAAGAAACATTCACGTAATATTTTCGACATTGATTACAGCCCAGCGGGCAAAAACTTGTTCAAAGTCAGCAAAATAACGTTCTAACGGTTCTTGTTGGCTGGAAGAATTTAAACAGGTTTTTTTATAATAATAATAATAATAGAAATAACAGCGCTACTGTTTGTAACATAAACTACTCCATTCATCCATCTTTAACGTCTATAACGTAGTTAATAAGAATATAATTGAGAACACCTTAAAAAAAATTCAAATTGAAGAAAAAATAAAAAGGATGAGACTGACGGGTTCTTATAAAAAAGAAACGTATAGATATATAACTTTTTGCAATGCATTCTTGTTAGTACAATGAATATGGAATCCATTGTGCTTTTGTCACAACTTGTTCTAAATACGTTTTTTTAAATATTGATATGATATTTCGATCATTCATACCATGTTTCCATCATTCATACCATGAATATGTTGTTAAAATCAGAATAAACTTATATATATTTAATTACCCTCAGAATATTTACCTATTGATCATGTATAGGTAAATTCATGAAACCATTTCAGGGGGTTGCTATTTTTAAATATTAAGGCTGACGCGTTCTCACTTTTCATATTATAATCAGTCGATTCACCCCCTGATTTACAGAAATGTTTTTGTCACTTGAATTCAACTCTATCGTCACAACCCTGAATGTGACTGTGGACAACATCTGTGGGGGACTATATTTTGAAGCTAAAAACAATACTAAAAATCTCCTCCACAGGTGATGTTCGGCAATATATTCAGTTGTGTCGTCATATCGTGACCATACTGTCTTAAATCAACGTTTAAGTGATGTGTATAAATTTACAGAGTATGATGTGACCAGGGCATATTAAATCGAGGTTTAATCTAGTAGGAAAAAACTTGTTCAAAGTACGCAGTAAAGGGGCTAAAACAACTTCGTTCGACGTTGTTCTAGCTACTTTACTGCTGACTTTGAACAAGTTTTTTTCCATTGGGAATCATAGTTAATCATAGATAATCATAACATATAAATTAGGATGAGAAGCAGCGAAGGTTAATTGGGAATATTCGCGTGCCGAGTGAAGCGCAACAATTATCTTCATATTTTAAATACACCTGTCGAAAATTAGTTGCCGTTTTTTAACCAATCAAAATTGTACTTTCTGGCGGATTGTGTATAACTTCAAACGTATTAAGTAATTATGCCGATAGAAATGTCGCCGACAGAAACTTTTAGACAACAGGAAAATTTATCGGTGGTAAGAAGACGTGGTAGAAGTGTATCCAATCTCACGCTGACAGAATATTCAAACACAGAAATGAAAGATATTTGTACACCACAGATCATTGAAGATTTATTGGAGTTTGTGGTTACACCTAAATCTAGTGATAATTCTTCTGTAGCATTCACATTCCCATCGTGTTGTTATTATGGTAAAGACACACCTAAATTACCAGAAAATATTCCATCACCAAGAGGTTATTCTTGTGCGTTGTTAACACCACTCTGTTTGAAAAACACGAATTTTGCAGATTACTTACGCGATATTACGCTAGACGATATGGTCGAAAATACAATGGATAGTAAACTTTCGGATGAATTTATATCCAATTTAGTAAGCACGTCATCAGCGAAAGTGACACTTTTCACCCCTTCCGATACGGACGGTTTATTTTCGTTCAATTTCTTTGAAAATATTAATGTTAATGAAGATGATGTCACTTTAGTAGCACCTAAAAATAAAGAACTTATTACTCCACAAACACCCGTGGTATTAAAAACAACAAGCGGTGGTCAGGATGAATTTAAGATATACTTTCCACCGGAATATACATCTGATCTTGTCAATTCATTCCAGTGTGGCAACAACGTAAGTATGTTTCCATTTCCACCAAATAATGGTCAAATGAGCAATGATAAAAACAAACTACAGGAAATAAATCGTGGTTCAATTTGCAATGATATCATCCCAAATGAGATTAACAAAATAAAAGATTCTCTAGAAAGTTCGTTCAACCAATTCTCACCATGTGATTTATTCTCAAAGAAAGCCTTTAATATTTCCAAGAATAAAAAACAAGATAAGACATTTGCCAGATCGTCACTGCAAGGAGAAATGAAATCGAAAGATTTTCATAATCAATTAGAGCGTCAGCGAAGAGAGGAACAGTTTATGAGGTTCCAAATTCTAAAAGAATGTATACCAAATCTTATCAAAAAGAAAAAATGTGCCAAGATCAAAATTTTAAAAGCGGCTGCCAATTACATACGAGAACTGCATCGTGATGACGTCATTTTACAACGAAATATAATATACGAGAGAAATCGAAAATACTTTCTTCAGCAAAAACTTCATGGTTTGTCTCATTAATCGATGACGTCCAAGATAACACGTCAAAGACATCCTTGCCCGTAAACGTCAAAACAACGTCCAAACGACGTCGTTTTGACGTTGGTCCGACATTTTTTCGACGTCGTGCGCCTACTGAGATATTGAAACGTTTCAATGTTAATCTTGCTTCGTGTATCCGTTGGGATGTTTGATGGAAAACACCAATAGTTTGACGTTTAGACATCATAACATTATTATTGTCTCCAGTCTGCAAAAATAACTAATCTAAAAGTTTTCTATTAATGCGATCGATCAATTTGGTTAAAATCTTCTGTTTTCAACTTGATATTAACTGATATAAATATGTTAACAAATGTTCGTTTGTTTTTATAATGTAAAGAGAAGATACTTAACTGGTAGTTTACATTTATGGAAAGTTTCCAGTGGGCAAAAACTTGTTCAAAGTCCGCAGTAAAGACGCTAGAACACGTCGTTAGAGCTTGTCCTAGCGCCTTTACTGTGGACTTTGAACAAGTTTTTGCACACTGGGTCCGATCTATGCTAATCCAAAAGGCTTATTTTTGCTTGCCGAAAAATTCGCGGCAAAATCCAAAGAAGACATTCTATTGGTAGAAATTTACCCCACGTGATGTGGCGTCAATGTCCTATTAATGGAATGCTTACTTTCGACTTTCGCAGCAAATATCTCTTCTTATGAATTTGAGCGAAAAAAATACGCAGATAATTGATTTTGTAATCTTAAAAAGTTGACCCCAGTTCTACTATTTTTTTGTTCGCTTGTGGAAATTCGCCCAATCAACCTTTATATTCTAGTGCTATCAGTAATTTCTTTTGCTCGCCACTTCTTCTCATTTTGATAACTTGGTCAACTAACGAATACCTGGTTGTTATTTTGATCCTAGCATGCATAATTATTTTGATCCCACCATGCTATGTATAAATTAATACGAAAAAGTAATAAACATATAAGGCGGATCACCACTTGGCGATTTCGCCCGCAAATTCTAAACGAAGCCATTACATTGGTTGAAAGCGACGTATGGCTTCATTTAGAATTCGAGCGAACCAATTCGCCAAGTGGTGATCTGCCTTAAAAACATGAAGAAAAAAACAATTCGTCGTATCCTTCTATAGATCTTGTTACCACTACAATCGTGCTCATATATATTTAGGAACAAGGGAAATTCGTGCAAAAATTTGGAATTTCAACTTAGACAAAAATATTTTTACTAGCAAGGTGATCGGAACGAAAGTTTGAACTTGTTCCAACAGCCTGGGTACTAGGCTGCTAGAATCAAGAGAATTTGTCGAATTTGTAAAAAGACTTAAGATCCTAAGCCCTAAGCCTTAAGTCTACTCTGACAGACCTCAAGGGACTTCTCATGGTCATTTTCCGCACTTATGTTTTACTTGTGGTTTATATTACCCTTCACAAGTTGTTCTATTATTTATGAGCACGGGATTGTAGATACAATTGAATAAAGACCAACCACAGGGGACCTCTTTCTATTGAGCAATCTTCTATAACAAGAAAGCTGTATCGTCAAATAATCTCTCCAAGTTAATGTCTGGGTCATGTGTGAAATATTCAACTTTGTAGATGACGTATGAGAGTAAACATACAGGTGTCTTCAACTACTGTCTATGTGTATGTCTATATTCAGAGGGTAATAGGATACTAATTTTTAAATATTCATGCACATTTTTGAAAAGCACCCAGCAGGCAAAAACTTGTTCAAAGTTCGCAGTTAAGACGCTTCTACCCCCTTGGGTGCTAAAACAATGTCGAATAACTTATTTCTAGCGACTTTACTGCGGAAAGTTGTTCTTCTTTATTACAGACCTTGAACAAGTTTATGCCCACTGGGATACCATATAGTTTAAAGGCTGATTTTATATTGTGTGTATGATGTCAATTTCTACCAATAGAATGTCTTGTTTCGGCTTTCGCGGAATTTTCCACCAATGGAAATCAACCCTAAGAATTACGGTGGTAGTAAGCTTCGTATATGTTATTCAAGTGCTATTTGTTAGGTCTGAGACTTGTAGAAAATGTGAGACTTATAAGCGTTTGACCATGAGTAGAAAATGTGAGACTTATAAGCGTTTGACCATGAGTAAAAAATGTAAGACTTATAAGCGTTTGACCATGAGTAAAAAATGTAAGACTTATAAGCGTTTGACCATGAGTAAAAAATGTGAGACTTATAAGCGTTTGACCATGAGTAAAAAATGTGGGACTTATAAGCGTTTGACCATGAGTAAAAAATGTGAGACTTATAAGCGTTTGACCATGAGTAAAAAATGTGAGACTTATAAGGGTTGGACTATGAGCAATAAGAAACTCCACCTGTATTCTTAGAAAGATCTTCTTTAGGCAGCCTTTACATGGATCTCTGATGAAGAAACCAATCAATTGCAAGCTCGTTTAGGGCGAAACTCATTTAGGAATTCGTGTAAAGACTGTCTAAGAGATTTTGAGATATTTGCATCTGCACTTTCATCCGATTCGGGTTATTGAAGACACGGCAAAAAAAATAGTGAGAGAGCGTGCGAGCAAAGCATTTAAGCAATTTCCGTGGCCGCATTTCCGCTTTAACTGCCGTATTTCGTTAAAATTCAAACAACAGCTTTTTTCTAGGCTATCTTTGCTGCTGACTTTGAACAAGCTTTTATTTCTTGGGTTGTATTTCTATGTCAATAAATACAAAGTAAGCAAAACAATAAATGCGAATATAACTTTTCATGTCTCGTAACCATTGTTACTATGTCTCGTAACCTTTGTCCTTACTATGTCCTTCCAAAGAGACGTCAGCTACAATGTTCTTTTTCCTGAAGAGTTTTTTGATTTTTCGATAAATGTCATAAACACATTTGCGTATTTCGTTGCGGCACCATAGTATAAGGAACGGATCCCAAACAACATTCGAAAACGCAAAAGCGGGTGTATAAGTCGTAATAAGTTCTGGAACATTTACTTTAAACGTGCGAAGGAATCTGGGGATTACAAATGGTAACCATGAAAACAAGTAACAAAGGATCAAAAGAAGTGTAGCACTAACTATTTGAATATCACGTGACGTTACTGAACCAACCAAAGTCACTGAAGAAAGTCTTCTACGAATTCGACTAAGCGTCGATGACAAGCCAGGTTCGTCAGTTGTTTCAGTCGTCATTGATGATGAGCGACATGCTTCAATTTGAATATCTCTACGGTGGGTTGTTTCAGAACCAGGCAAGAAATTCTTTTGTTTTTTTGCAATTGTGTACACACGTATATTTGTAAAAAATATTAAGACAGTTGGTAGAAGGAATAATAAGCCGAATTGAAAGCACACGTAACCAGAGTGCACCTTCGACCATTGCACTCCACAAAATCCACCAGCACGGCCGTCAAACCCTATCCATTCAGGCATTATAGTTGCAATAATACAACTTAACGAGGGCAACAGCCAACACAGTGCGCTAAACACAATAATCTTTCGTCCCGTCATGTGTCTTCTATAAAAATATGGATACACAATAGCTGAGTACCTATCCAGTGAAATGAACAACATTGAAAATATTGATATAAAACCCAGACTGTAAATAAAGAAGATATACGATTTACACAACATCCTGACAGTTTCATCATTCTTCGGAGTGACTGCATTCACAGCGTAGATATAGTATGGCGTTGATACACAAATTGTAAAGCAATCACATATTATTAGGTTGAGTAGAATATACTGTTGTCGTTTTCGAAGTTGTTTCTTTAATAGAATTACAATTACGATTGATATATTCGCAATGAGTCCAAACACCATTATAGACAAATACAATAAAGTCAAAATAATTTTATCTCGTACAACCAGCTCGACTGCTTCCTTTACATTCGTGTCGTTAATCATCTTGCGCGTCAATATTTCTGTATTTAGATCCTAAAAACAATAGAGGATGTAATTGAATGGCAAGCATACATACCATATCAAATGAAGTGATAGACTAGTGAATATGGAATCGTATAACTGCGTATTCCGGAAAGAATGCGGAGTTACACGAGTCCGCATTCAGTAGTCTTTGCTGTGGTTTTGACGTCTAGAACAACTTCCTCAATGCGGACTTCGAACAAGTTTTTGCCCACTGGGTAACCAGATATTCACTACATTCAATTCTTCACAGCGTCAAACAAACACTATCCCTTATTACTCCATGTATGGACAGTATGCATTACCATGTATATGGCCATATATACGCCATGGACACTGTGCATTGCCTATATGGCCATATATACGCCATTGACACTGTGCATCGCCTATATGGCTATATATAGTACGCCATACATGAAGTACTATTGGGCAGTATCGGATACTTTTCTCGCTTTAATCTTCTTTACTTTTACTCTTGGTAAATACATACTTTGGACACTGCAGATATTATTATAGACAGCATTACCATTCATACAGAAGTGTGAATATTATTCGGTCCCTTACATTTCCCATTCATCGATCGTGTAAATAGAATCAAAGGTGGGCGTGTTTAAATATGTTATTGTTATCTTGACATCAGACAAGTCGTGGGCGCAAAGCGTTTAATTGTTTTTACGACCTCTGATAACAATCTTATTCATAGAAAAAAGATAAATTCTAGAAATAGTTTTCATTTAAATTTGCCAAGAGCTTCCTCAGATGCTAATAGTGATGCGATAATTAGGATAACTCTAATCTTAGACTACCTCCTAGCCCTGCGACCGTGGGATCGATTTACACCAAAAACACGCGATATAACCCTTTGGTTTCTAGGACTTTTGTGTACTGATTATGCTTAGAAATCAGACGTTGGTTCGTACGAAGTTGCTTTATTTGTTGTTCTTGTTGCTCGTTTGTTATCTATAAACATGAAGCAAGTATCTACCTCACAAATACTTCCCCGTTACCACCTGCGTTAACTAAGTAACAATGGAAACAGAAATTTATTTATTGAAATGCTGAGTCATGATGTGGATATTAGTTTCGGACATTAAAAAATCCTTACTGTTTCCAAAGTTCGGAGCAAAGTTCCTTACGGAATAATTTCAGATTATCCGAATTCCAAAATATCCTGTATATGTCTCCTTTCCTCATAAACGATTTGTAAATGGAAGTAGGATATTAGCTTGTGTCTCCGCAAATAAGCTTGTGTGTGGGCTTATAAGAGGGTATATATACATCTGTGTCTATTTTGCAGTGTTAAGAATTGAACGTAAAAGACTGCCGTATAGACCTTTTCATAATACAATGAAAACGAGGCGTTTTTTGCTCAAAAAAGAACTTGTTACAATGCAATAACTTCCTTTTTGTACAGTGACTTTCAGTCTATGAACCTATTTACAAATACGCGAAAACGAGTCACTGCACAAAAAGGAAGTTATTGCATTGCAATATATGAGTGCAATTAATTACAACGCCGTAAATGTCCATTTTAACGCCCTGGGTGTTAATTGAAAAATCAAATATTACCGTGGCCATTTAAGTGGGAGAGGGGTAAATTCGAGAGTGGGCGCTAAAACGGTCATTTACAGTATTTTGCACCTGCAAAGTAGCAGCTTACAATTGAAGGCCTTTATGAATAGCTCGGGCTTAAATGTTAAATGTTCAATTTTCGAATCATTGCGTATTCCAGGAATTGTTTCACATTTCACAAAATAATCGACAGACTCCTAGTTTTAAGAACATTCCGCAATTTTGTCCGCCGATTATTTTAGCCTACTGACAAAATTGACGAAGACTAGTACAAAATAGCCAAAATTTGTGAAAATCACCGCACAAAATCCTTAACAAAAGATAGATTGACTGAGAAAATGAAAAAACGTTATTTTGGTTGAATGAACTATTTTTTACTCTCCGATGATTAAGCTCCAGTCCTAAACCAGTAGTGGTTTCGGATCTCAAGCTATACATTGTCTGCTTCATGGGTTAATCGTAAACAAGCCCTGTGCTTATACACAGGGAGAGGCTTGTTTTTGGAGTTTTACAATATTTCCTATGGACGGAAAGTACAAAAAAGCTTTCTACGCCATGAGCTGCGTACAGAAATAAACTAGATAAAGTAGCTTTTTCTCTCTTCTTGTATAAGCCCAAGGGCTTATAAGTTTAGAGATACTTATACACGGGTCCATTTGTGTGCTAGCATACGAAGAGCTTATCTTCGGGGGAGGAGGGGGGAGAGGGGTGAGTTTTATAGTATTGTGTGAGGCTTTGCTATAATTAAGAACTAAAACAACAAACCTAACATTTAATTTGACACACTATTGCTTTTACAAAATGTTGAGGTGGTCCCTTAAGGCGGATTTCGTTTGTGCAAAGTCCAAATGAAGCATTTATCTACATTGATTGAAATCGACGTTACCTAGCAGGTGAAGTTCAACCAATGTAATGGCTTCATTTAGAATTCGTGCCTTACATAACACGCTTCTTCTTATATACAAGTACAAAAGAATCGTAATTTCATAGTAATTATCCAACTGAACAACAAACGTCGCGTCAATTATTTCAACGACACTAATAACTAAAGTACTGGTATACGATTCTTACCCCATATATATGCCATTCGCGAAACTCGTTTTGCAAGATAAGGCCTAATGCGACATGACGTCATTAATCGAAACGGCTCTTAAACGTTTTAAGTAAAGCATTAGTTTTTAAATAAATATATATTTTATGACGTCACAAAAACAATAAGAAGCGTAAATAGATGGAGATTTTCATTGCAAAATCCTCTTCTTTTTTCTGAGTATTTGAAGATGTACTAACATGACGAATGGAGAGAATAAATATATTTAACTAGCTTAAAGATACAAAATCACCCTCAGATATTTTTTTCAAATTTTTTCTTCTGTAGTATAGATGAAAGTTCATATTGCTAGTAACACATTCTGAAGATTTGACTCCATAAGAATGAATATTAGTAGAGATATAATTGATTAAAGTCGTAGGAAATTATGTATTTTCTATGCTCACTGTGTGTCAGCCATCTTGTTTGGCCGAACATTTTCTGTTTTCAGAGAAAAGAATTGCTTGTTTTGCCACTTCTTGACATTTTTAGACTCTGAATTTTTTTGAGTATGTTCAGTGTGTGGCACTTATCCATTTGACATAGAAATTGAAAATTTGCCCAAAAAAGGTGATTATGTACCTTTAACCTGTATTCTGCGTGTGTCCATATATAGTCTTGTAATTATGGTTTAGACAACACTGTGGGCACGTGTTTATAAACTATTTTCCTTAATTAAGCCCCCTCCCTTTTCCACACACCAACATTCAAAATGTGTTCACTCAACATTAATCCTTTTTCTCAACTGATGAATCATCGAGGAATATTTTCCCTCTCATATCCTCCTTTTCCCCTATATCAGCCCCTCATAAATTTGAGAATTTATTAGAAATAACGGCCCCGCTTGTAGTACTAATCATCACACAAGGAGAAGAACTGCCACAAATTACCGGTATTCTTAAACATACAGCAACAGTTAATCTTCGGAATTCTGAATTATTAAACGAGAAAGTTACTAAAATTGAAAAAGTACTAGAACCAAATGTAAAGAGAGCTGTGGTGCAAGCAAAAGAGAAAGGAGCTTCCAGCTGGCTAAGTGTAATTCCTTTATAAGAACATTGTTTTGCTTTAACAAAAAGCGAATTTAGAGATGCTATTTGTATTCGTTACGACAAGCCCTCACGTGAAATGCCTAGCAAATGCCCTTGTGGTCAGAAATTCTATGTTACATACGCAATAAACTGTAAAAGATGTGGATTTGTTATTATAAGACACAACAATGTAAGAGATTTTGAGGTAAATTTATTGAAAACATTGCACAACGATGTTGAAGTAGAACCCAAAATGCAACCTATCTTAACGGAAAGATTGAACGGACTCACAGGTGATAACGCAAATCCGGATATACGAGCTCGAGGAGTATGGAGACCTACGCAAAATGCAAAAACAAAAAAACACTTGACGGTTAATAAAATTTTAAAAAAACACGAAAAAGAGAAGAAAAGAGCCTATAACAATCGTGTTATGAATGTGGAAAACGGGACATTCACTCTATTAGTTTTTTTATTGACCGGTGGTGAAGGACCCGAAACTTCCAAGTTTCGCAAATACGTTGCGCAAAAGATTGCGGCTAAAACCGAGGAAAGGTACGAGAACGTGCTCTCCTTAATTAGATGCAAACTTTTATTTCTAGTTTTAAGATCCGTACTGTTGTGCGTCAGAGGAAGTCGTCCAACAAACAGATATTCTGTTGGCGTCGATGATTTCTCATTGACATGTGCTTCAGTTGGTCTCTGATTTGTTACTATCACCTTCGGTTTGCGAGATGAGAAAGTGTCTTTGCTCTTCAGCACCAAGTTTGTTTTGTTCTCAACCAAGCTCTTTTTACACAATCAAAATGCTCTTTATGTCTGCAAACAACATTTTAGTCTGCAATCATGACTTATGCCTTTAGTTTATTTTTATACATATTTTACTATATATAATATAACATAATTGTAATTATATTCTATATTTAATAGATGCTTATTCATTTTCAAAAAATATATATGAGAATAAGGATCGAAGCACAACACCTCAATGTTTGACAATAAGGTCATTGGTAATCACTCACAGGTCTCCAGAATTATGCAGTATCCTTAACGTCACTAAAAAAACACTCTTCCACAGGTGTTGTCCAGCAGTTAATATTTAGGCTTGCAGTCTACCAGGAACACGTTTGTTCATTTTATAAGGCGGTGTTTTCCAGGAAGAAAGTGAAACTTACTACGGGGTAACTCATGTAAACGATTACAAATGCAAGATTGAACGTCGTAGTGAGATTGTTGTAATTCACTATGGGAAAAGCTCACGTCGTAAACTCTGCCTAAGAAACAATAAGGTCTCCTTCACACTAGCAGTTAAAATTTAAGACCTATTTTACACTTACAGCATCTCTACCAGCATCAGCCAATTCTTTCCTTTGCTCTAACAGTTCTTTGTTCATTTCGTTGCCATTCTTCTTTTTCAATGCTTCGAGACGTAACCTTCGTTTTTCAGCAAGTTTTTGTTGAAGTTTATCATTCTGCTTGTTTTGTTCACCATCAAGAGTTTCAATCAAATGTTCAAGTTGTAGTTGATGAGCTGCCAGTAACTAAAAACATCAGATGCTTGGTATAAGGGTTGATTTACACTTGGCGAAAAATTTGCTGCAAAAGCCAAAAGAAGACATCCTATTGGTTCTGTATGAATAATTCGAACTTTTCCTAATTTTAATCAATTTTTCTCGTCCCTTGCATGAAGATTCCTTGTCAAACTTTTATAAATCCACTTCTTATAATACGAATTGTTTTGTAATCCGAACTGCTTTTCAAGGCAACTTGGAGTGAGAATTACCACATAATGGAAAACTACCGATTGAATTATCGCACAAAACGGAAAACCACCGAATACGGTTCTGGATATTACCATATATGGATGGTACATTGACTCATCCCAGTGGGCAAAACTTGTTCAAAGCCGAAAACGTTCGTCTAGCCTCTTCACTGCAGACTTTGAACATGTTTTTGCCCATCAGGATATATAATTCTTAAGTCATATAAGAGTTATCTGCGACTCTACTCGGTGGTTTTTAGTTCTACGATTAATAAATAATAAAGATGCTCAGACCTCAACCTCATTCCCAGGGTTTCTTCTCTCTGGACAATGTTAGATGGGTATCTTTAGATTAAGCAGGCATTTCAAAACTTAGCACAGCCTACAGAATACGGTGCGGTATACACATTCTTGATTATCATATAATGGCGACAGGGGTTAATACAATTACCGACATCAATACGGAGGAGGGATTTTTTGGAATAGTTTCAACCAAATTGGCTGAAAATATTCTAAAACATCTCTCCTCCACTGTGATGACTGGCAGTTATTTTAACTCCTGTGGGAATATACACAATCCTTATATAGAGATTTACGGAAAATATGTAGACTGTATTCGGTAGCATTTCTACAATCAACCTCGTTCCCAGGGCTTCTTGCCTTTTTTCCGTGTTCGAAAAGGCAAGAAGCCCTGGGAACGAGGTTGTTCTATAATGTGAAAGTTTCTATGGATTATATCATTCAACCAACCTGTTGAGTTTCATCTGTAGACAAATCACTTCTTGCAGTTAGTTCAGCTGCTTGACGATTCTTCACTTCACGTAACGCACGTTGTCTATATGCTTCAAACTCTCCTAAAGCTTTTCGTTCTTCTTCTTCAGCTTCACGCTTGAGTTTATCTTCTAACTTTTCAGTATCTCCTTCTTGACGATCACGTAAATCTTCCAATGCTCGCTGTTGTTCGTTTTTCAATGCCTATTATAGAACAAGGAATGTATTAATCTTTCCTACCTACCTTAACACTCATTCTGTCGAATATATATAACTCTCATTCGTAAGTAAAATCTGACCCAGTATACGATAAGGATAAGTTGAGCAAACTCTTATGACTAAATTTACCAAAATACAATAGCCATCCTGAACTGAGTCTGTTATGTTATGATCGTGGTGGGTAAACCAAATTACTTGAAATAAGAGCTTTATATTCTGAATTTATGCTCAAAGACCACTCCTCCACATTTGTTGGTCAAACAATCTACACATTATAATGATGCCATTCGACCATAGCAAGGAAGCAGTGTTCGAAATCAGATCAAATAATTAATAGACCTATTCACAAGTACAGAAAAATGAAGTCTCAAAGTAAAAACTTGCAGAAACTGCACAAAAAGGAAGTTATTGCATTGCATCAAGTTTCGATTTTGAGCAGCCAACACCTCATTTTCATGCATTTATGAATAGGCCTATGCTGAGAATTCATCCAAAAACCATTTCTACACATCGATTGTTTCGAAAACAAAGTAAGCCTGCATTGATAAGAAATTCTGCAAAGTTTGAGATTAAAATATTTTGAAGGGTCTCTCCTCTACAGTGATGACCGGTAGTTATTTTAGCTCCCGCTAGGCGAATAATTCCGTGTGAAGACATTTCTATTGGTAGAAAATGGACGTCACATGATTTCTACGAATGGAACGTCTTCTTTAGGCTTTCATACCTGTTCTTCTGCTGATTGTCCAGCAACAACATTTGGTATGAATATATTTTCAACACCTGCTGGTCGACTTTGCAGAGCAAGTTTACTTTGTTCTTCTAATATGCGTTGACCCGCTTCTTCATGTCCCTGTCTCTTTGCATCTTGTTGACGACGGTTTCTACGTGCTGCTAATTTGGCCTAAAATAATGAATACCAATAAGCAAAAACGTGTTCAAAGTCTGCAAAAAAGATGTTTCCAACATTGTTTTGCCGTGTTTACCGCTGACATTGAACAAGTTCTTTTCCATTGAATGTTTGTAATAATACGCAACGTAATTGCCAAATCAAAATGCCTCTGGAACCAATCAAGCCTGAATATAACTGCCAGACATCAACTATGGAGAAGTGTATATTGAGTATAGTTTTCAGGTTTATATCTGAAAATTATACACAAAATATGCTCCTCCCACAAGTGATGTCCATCAGTTATATTCAGGCTTTCCAATCAATTGAAAGATGATTGAATTAAACGCGATCTGATACTGACCAAACCTAACCCATTGGTGGGCAAAAACCTGTTCAAAATCCGTAGTTAAGACGCTGGAACAACATTGAAACGGTGTTCTAGTTTCTTTACCGCGGATTTTAAACCAGTTTATGTCCACTGGGAAGTTTTTTCAAATTTATTTTCAGATTTCTTTCTTTTCCCTTTTCTTAATTGCCTTGAGGTCAACAAAATATTCTGATGTTTATTTTATATAAAAAGGTACCCATGACAAGTTTTTGCATCAAAACATTTTACTCGTACAAAAATGAATTTTTATACCTAAGATAAGCTATGACGTCAAGTATGAAACAATAGGGTACCTAGGGTTAATTGGTAAATACTTCAAGAGAATAAAAGAAGGTTGAATATAGTTAACAATTCCCAAACAGTTTGGATTCCGTCAGACTAATTTTTCACCTGTAAATCATCTAGATTCTTCAATCGTTTTCTTTCTAAACTATCAACAACCAAATCATTATCTTTTCTTAGTTGGTCAATCATTTCTTCAGCCATGCTTTTATCAATACCATGATCATTCACCATCTACAAGTAAATAATAATTTTAAAATCTCTCAAGTAAAGGCAGGACGGACGAATTCTAAATGAAGGCATTACATTGGTTGAAAACTACGTCATCTGCAGGCGAATACTTGTATACAAAGCAATTAAAAGTGCCAATTAACTAAAAGTAAAAATAAATGAAAACCAAGTGGGCACATGACTTCGAATCAACGATACGACGACGTTTAAATGATGATTCAACATGATGATTTAAGACTCTCACCTCATCAAGTAAATCACGATGCGCTCGTTTAACAGCTTCTATATGTTGATCTTTAAGTTTTTTGCTGATCTCAGCATTTTGTTCAGCTTCTTCTGCTTCAAACATTGCCTCTAAAACGTCACGTTCTCGTTCATGTTTCTTCTCCAGTTCAGTTAGATCTTTACCATCTCGAATAGCCTGAGTAAATGAGATTAATAGGTGTTGTCAAAGTTCTTGCAATTGATTGGTTCCTTTACATGAAGAAACCAATCAATTATAAGATCTTTAGTCTCCGCAGGATAGCACTTGCGGAGGGAAATCCACATAGAATTACATATGTCATGGCAACCAGAACAGCAGAACGAAAACATTTGAAAATTATTTTCCATAGGTATGTGCGCCTACGTTATTAAACACTTAAATACACTTGTAAAACCACAACATAAAATCTCCACGTGAAGCATTCCTTCCAGGAGTAAAAATTATCATCATTCCATGCTTTTAAGAGTCTAATAACCTAAGGGGGTGGGGAGGAGGTTGTACAAAGTACCACATCCTGATAGCATTAGAATTACTGCTCCGTTTTACTTGAAACTTGCTCACAATATTGCTCTATTATTTCTGAAAATGTAATAAAATTTTGCGCACGTTTTTACTTCAGAATGTAAGTATCTAACCACAGTACCCGTGAAAACCTGACAAAAATCGAAATTTATTTTATTATATTTGCTAATTATGAATGATTTTTCTGCTATTACACAACAAGTCATCATAATGCCTAGTAGACCAAAACAATATAGCATTAAAAAAAACCCAGAAAATTTCCGGTCCTGAGGGTCAAAAGTGGTCCTGGGTCCGTTTGTTAATTACTCAAAATGTGTTATTATTCTTACTTCAGCCTTTTCAATCTCTTGCTGTTCTCTTAACTTTTTCATTCGTTCTTCTTTACGCTTGGCTAGTTTCTCATGGAAAGCTGCGAGCTGATTGACTTTCTTTTGTTCCATTTCACGTTCTAGTTTGTCATTCATCTCCAGTTCTCTATTCATTAAATCTTGTGCTTGGTCAGCATATAATGCACCATTATCAACGAGCATATCCTAGGAAGAGTGTTAAAGGTTGAATTTTATGCGAAAGCCAAGAGACATTCCAGAGGTAGCAATTGACGTCACCTCCTTATAGCGGACAATTTATTTTCAGTCTGAATGGTGTCCGCTATGTAGAGCTTTAACTAAAGTTTGAATACAGTTGAACCTCTCATATACAACCTTAATAGCAAACACATCTCTATAGTAGATACTTGTTTATGGTCCTTATTCAACATTTCCCTTTAAAAAAATTTTTTTGACACCTCCTTATAACGGACACTTAATTTTTAGAGCTTTAACTGAACTTACAACTTGTTTTGAAAAACTGTCACTCATATGAGATCCATAATCCTTTGCTTCATTCTTTGCCATCTGAGCTTCACCATCAGCAATGCCCTTACTTTCTTCAATTAAAGCGAGATCAAGTGCACTTTGTTGGGCACCTAATTCAGCAGGGATGTTTGCTGCTTGATCAAGTTCTGCAAGTTTAAGATTGTTTTCTAGTGCCTGAAAGAAAAAAGAGAAAAGCTAATGGTAAAATAAGATAAACAATAGCATTAAGTAGGCCACGATGGAGAGTGTTTTTAAGTCAACGAGCTTGCAATTAATTAGTTTCTTCCGTATGAAGAAACCAATCAAGTGCAAGATCATTGATTCACCACTCTTTCCCTTGGAGATGAAAAATAACTACCAGACATCACGTGTGGATGAGTGTATTTTAGTAGTTTTAAGCATTGCAGCTGAAAACTATACTCAAATACACTCTTCCAACAGATATTTTCACGCTTGAGTATTGTTTCCATAGGGATCAATGTACAACCAGACTAGACATAATGATTAGACTAGAAAACTATTTATTTAGAAGGTCATCATAACCCAGTAGGCAAAAACTTGTTCAAAGTCCACAGTAAAGACCCTAAAACAATGTCAAACAACTTTGTTCTAGTGTCTTTACTGCTGACTTTGAACAGGTTTTTGCCCACTAGGAATAAACATCAGTGGTTGAAATAAGAGCAAGTAATCACTGCGGAAGAGTGATTTTTTAGCATAGCTTCAGGCTTTGTAGCCTGAAACTATGCTCAAAAATCACTCCTCCACAGTGATTATCTCCTCTGATTTTGATCACAAAAGGTAATGAGCATACCAATTGTTCATGCTTCCATCTTAACGCATCTAATTTCTTTTGACGATTATCTCCAAGTTGTTTCAACAGTGAATCTCTTTGTTCTTCTTTTTGATTTAAGAATGCATTTTCCATTTCAGCTAACTTTTCATTATGACGTTCCATTATAGCTTGCATTTCTTTAGGATCAGTAACACCTTCTAACTGATACGCTAATTGCTCTGCCATATCTTTCATTTGTCTCTGGCGTTCTATTTCCTGAAGGAAGAAGAAAAAATTGAAACAACTAGATAATAAGTTTCAAAACGATACTACTTTCGTTTACGTTTAACTTTCAAATTAATATCAAAGAAATTCTCACTTGTGTTTAAAGGAGGCTATATTATTACCAGAATACAAGGAAAATGCTTAATATGTTGTTAATTCCTCCCCCCCTCCTCCCAAAATATAACAAAGTAAAAAAGAACCCAGCAGGCAAAAACCTGTTTAAAGTCAGCAAAATAACATTAGAACACGTTCAAAGAACCGTTATTCTAACGTTATTTTGCTGACTTTGGACAGGTTTTTGTCGACTGGGAAGAAAGAACAACTACCCAATAATGGCAAATATAAGTGACCGGTAGAAAAGAGTTAAGGGCCTATCCCAGTGGGCAAAGACTTGTTCGAAGTCCACAGTAAAGACACTAGAGAGATTGAGAGATGTTATAGACGTTGAAGACTTTGAACAAGTTGTTGTCCAGTGAGATTGATGGAAACTACTGCTATAGGAACAACACAGTCTATTTTTTTTATGATCATTAGAGGAGACACATAAACATAATAAAAACAAACACTATACTCATTGGGCAAAAACTTGTTCAAAGTCCACAGTGAAAACGCTAGGACAAGTTTTCACCCACTGGGTAGCTATAGCTTAAAATATTATTTATTAAGTTTCAGTTTAGTTTAAAAAAGTCAATCAACTTTAAGATATTCAATCTTTGTCACTATTTAATACACACAATATTTAATAACAATAATATCATCATCATTTTCAAATAATACCGAATAAAGGGCAATTTCCATTGCATTCTCATATCAACACACGTTAAAATATTCATCAAAGGATCTGTAATGTCAGTGCTGGGGTGGGGTCAGGAAATTCGACCCCCTAATACCAAATAGAGTTAACACAGAGTTTTATCCCTGTCAAATCCAAATCTAAGACATCATTTTGTCGTGTTGAAATTCGACACCCCTTCTTGGTTAAAACAAAATAATCTGGGGACTCGGTGCCTCTACATGTTTGAATTTATTGGGTTATAGTTTTATACCTTTCCTTCAGAGAATTCCCTCATCGCTTTATCTTCTTCTTCCCTCAGTTCAGCCTCCAATTGCATTCGTTCTGCATTCATTGTTCTTAGAACACTTCCAAAATCTCCAGTTTCGAATTGAACATTTTGACCTAATCCTGGGCCTCCATAACCTCCCATCATTTGAGCTTGACCTAATGACATATCACCAGTTTGACCATGAGTGTAACCAAGAGCACGTGGGTCACCCTCAGGTAGTTGTCCAGTAACTCCAATATCTGCTCCTTGCATTCCCGGCATACCACCCCATAACCCTTGCTGTAATGATAATGGCGTAGCACCAGGATAGCCTCCACCTGAAACACCAGTACCAGCAAATTGTTCACCAGGTACACCACCCCATGGTGCTGCTCCTATGAAAACAATAACATTATTTAACAGTAAACTGTTACTATAAAATATCCTCATTTCTATCCCCTTCCTAAATCCCTATGGCACAAATTTAGTTTAGTCATAGTCATAACTATGTATTAATATTACCATCTCAGTGAGCAAAAACCTATTCAAAGTCAGCAGTAAAGGCGTTAGAACAACATTAAAAACGTTGCTCTAACGTCTTTACTGCAGACTTTTTGCCCACTGTGATTACTCTGGTCCATGTTGCAGCAAGGTCAGTGATCGAACTACGAGTAAATAATCACTGAGGAGGAGGGATTTTTGAGCATAGCTTTAGACTTTATAACTTGAAGCCATGCTTAAAACCCCTCCGCCACAGTGATTATTACTCTTATTTCGATCATACTTACCAGGTTTCATACCAACACCACCACCAGCCATAGGCTGTAATGCCCCATTATATCTTCCGAGCAATGTTTGTAATGTATGTTGTAATTCCGCTTCACGTGCAGCTGCACCTCCTGTCAATGCATAAGTCATATTCGGATCCTTCATTACACCTTGTTGATAACCTGAAAATAAGATTAAATAAACTTGTTTGTACTATCGATGTAACTGCCAGACACCACCTGAGATGGAGTGTTTTTGAGTATACTTCAGCTTCAAAGATGAAAACTACACTCAAAAATACTCTTTCACAGATGATGTCTGGCAGTTATATCGCAAACTCTGAAGAAAGGTGTTATCTCAATTCAGCGCTCTTCCCAGTGGGAAAAAACTTCCTCAAAGTCTGCAGTAAAAATGCCAGAACACCGTCTTCAATGTTGTTTTAGCGTCTTTACTAAAAACTTTGAACAAGCTTTTGTCAACTGGATTCTCTGCAGATGTTAAATTGAAGAAGGCTCATTACAAACTAACACAAACAAAAAAGCATTAAATTTCACTAACAGTACCTTCTATACGGGTGTCACCATCTTTTTCACCACCAGCTTGCATAGCTGCAGCTTTTTCAGTAGCTTGTGCCAACTTGGAAACATCTAAGTTATCAAGCATATTCTTTAATCCTTCCGATTGTTGGGTTATTCGATCATAGAAACCACGTAAATCTGATTGATGCCGAGCTAACTGTGACGAAATGTGAAGGGTTTGATCTTCCAATTTGTCATATAGTGTTCTCACATTGAAATTTTCTAATAAACCTTTTGCACTTGTACCATACGCAACGGGGAATGATTCAATGTTACTAGAAGCTCCTTCAGGATCACCTCTGGGACCCAATCCATCAGGGCTATCCTCAATACCAGGGATTGGTATGACTGGAATGGGTGCACCAAGGCTCTTGTATTTAGGGCGTAGAACGCTGATTGGATAAATTCCTAAAATAGAATACAAATTAATGTGAAGGCAATAATATATTTATATATAATCTTGCTCACCAGTAGACAAGCCTGAATAAAACTGCCGAACATCACCCGTAGAGGAGTGTTTTTTGAATATAGTGTTCAGCTGAAAAGCTGAGCACTATACTAAAAACACACTCCTTCACAGGTGATGTCCGGCAGTTATATTCAGACTTGGTAGAGAGAATAATGCTTCCAACAGGTTATTCGAAAAAGTCCTGTCAACCAATGTAATGGCTTCATTTAGAATTCGCGTGAACAAATTCGCCTAGTGGATACCTTTACTTACCCATTGATCTTGGTCGCCAGAGTATAGCTAATATTACAAGCAAAACAACACAAACCAGCATAAGACCAATCATTGCCCATATTACATCCCAATTAGGAGCAAGATTTCTAACCTAAAAAAAAATATATATATATATATATTAATAACATGATGCTTGAGTATTACAAACAAGCTAAAACTGCTGAACACTACCTGTACAGAGGTGTTTTTTTAGCATAGTTTTCATTGTATTGAATTTAGCTATCTCTTCATAATTTCTCTATAAAAACAGGTTACTTTGAAATAAAGTTATTTGGAGATAAATCAAGGACCAAGGAAAACGTCCAGACAGATAAAGAATAAGCCCAATGGGCAAAAAATGATCACAATTTACTCATCTGTCTGGACTCCAGAGCTTAAAATAACAGCCGGTCATCACTGTGGAGGAGATTTTTCAGAATACTTTCAGTCAAATTGACTGAAAATATTTTGAAAAATCTCTCCTCCACAGTGATGAATGGCTGTTAGTTCAAGCAATGGACGTTTTTTTGGACATTACTTGATTTTCTATGACAGTAGCTTCTATGTACAAATATTAATGGCAATTTTAGTACAATCCTGGATCCTCTACGGCGGAAATAAGAGTAGGAATTATGGGCAGGATATTTCATGATAAAAATATTGAAAATGAAATAAAATCAATGTAGGATACCTGACATAATAATTATGTGTCTTATTTTGAGAAGGGAGTGAACTTTGCTTGCTATTCTCTAGAGGGAGTGCTTTAATGGAAGGGGTGCACTAATATAAAAACATAGTAGTTTTACTGTGTGCTATTCGAAGTGTACGTTTATAGGAAGTGTGCTTTAAAAGAATACGGTATTTGAGCAATTTTCATGATTACAAGTCCCCCAACCAGAAGACACAAAAATTGATATCTGCCGGTATTATCTAAAAAAGTGCTTTCTGTCAAGACTACATGTCATAGTTGAAGATGCTGTGAATATGTGTGTTGATTGGTTTCTATTGTCGTTTCCTTTTCTTTGCAGATACAGTAAAAGCTCTAAGCCCGACCCCTATTTTAATAATTACCCCCTCTAAAATCTTAAAACAATTTATGCTTACTACTGGAACTACTATAACTGCTATCTTTGAATATGTCAAACTCTGAGATGTTACTTTCCAGTAGGTGAAAACTGTTCCAAGTCCACAGTGAAGACGCTAGAACAACGTCGTTCAATGTTGTTGTAGCATCTTTACTGCTGCCTTTAAACAGGCTTTTGCCTGCTTGAGTTGTACTAATTTTGCAGACCAGTGATTGAAATAAGAGTAAGTAACTACTGTGGAGGAGAGATTTTTGAGCATAGCTTCAGGCTTTGTAGCCTGACGATATGCTTAAAAATCACTCCTCTGCAGTGACTTATTTTTGACTACTGCAGATGCAAACAATAAACATAAAATAAATTAAAGTCTTACAACTTGAGGTCCGACATTAAACTTTGTGAGAATGATAGGAGCAGCGGCATCCATTCTATCAGGACAAGAAGAGCCTAATTTTGGGACAACAACAATGGTTTCACGTTTATAGTTTGAGTTGTCATAAAATACAAACACACCAGGTTCAGCAAATACATTAGCAAATGTGTTGACAGTAAGATTTGTTGTTTGGATAAGCAAATGAAGTTGTCGGAACTGCCCGTAATCAAAATATGGGTTGGTGTTAAACAAGTGATTTTTACTGAATCTTGGGTAGTTGCTGTCAGTTCTGTTAGCTGCATTAAGATTGATTCTAAACAAGACAACTTGTCCAACTGTAACACAAACGATTGGTGATCGAATCCCTGATGGTGATGATACAGGTGCAGTTGTAGGTGCTACAACAGCACGTCTTCGTCTTGATAATGATATGTTTGATGACGAACTACCTTTAGTTAGAATATTCAATGCTTCAGATGCGTCTTTCGGAATGAAACCAAATGAGCCATCTGAATTATACTCTACAATCTCTGCCTTACGAGCGACATAATCAAAATCGTTCACACCATACTCGTTTGTTATTGTTGTTGTTGTGATCACTGCACCGGTTTTAGAATCACTGACAATCATAGTTAAAATTCCAGTTTCGGCACGTTTAATTTGTACAATTGGTGAACTTGCTAGACATGTTGTATTACAAATTTCTCGTAAAACTGTGTATGCGTTACATGAACACCGTCCTTCTGTTACATTAAATTTTCCACCAGCAATACCACAAGCTGTGAAACAATAATTAACAGGAAGATTATTTGTATCGATACATTTTAACGTGTCTGATTCTCTTGCAAAACCTGCAGAGCATCGTTCTGCAACCTAAATTGAAAAGTATAGAAATATTAGACAAAGATCACTCCAGACCTCTGAATTCAGGTCAGCATTCCCCTGTGGAGGTGCATCTTTGGATTAGTCTCTAAAGATGCTGCTGAATTCTGAGGCCTGTCACTCATACTCTATCCATCACACGCATACGATTATCGGACCATCCTGACCTTACATTTCTATAGGATTTGCATATACTTGATGATACACAAATCAAGTGTAAATTTGCATGCTAAATAATAGAAAACTTAAGCATAATATACCAATTAAATAAACTTTTGTAGTTAAGATAAGATAAATTAAATCCCAAATTGCATACTAGATATCAGGGAAATTAAGAATTGTAAATTCCATTTAAATTAGGGCGATAGAGAGTGTATGAATTACTGTAGTGGATTGACAGTAGGAATTTTTTAATAAAAGTACAAAATTCTACTTACAATAGCCTGGCACAATAGTTACTTACAATACACAATAGTTACTTACAATAGCCTGACAAGACTTGTCACTATTTCCTTCTTCTTGCTTTACATCAACATCGTCGTAAAATATAAATCCACTTTCACAAACGCAAGAACCATCAGACACTTGGAAAGCACGACGAGCACCAAGACATGTACATTTCACTTCCCCTTCAACTGCTGTGGAACTACTTCCACATGGATGACAAGCTTCCATTCCTTTCAGATGATTAAATGTATTCTTTGGACATGGTAAACAATCACTAGATTTTGTTGATTTAGTTAGATTGCCATACATACCAGGTTGGCAAGGAATCTAAAATATCATTTTGTCATTATTTGCAAACATGTAACACTTAAGGCAATTCTAATACAGAAATTGCACTGCTATCTAGTTGCATGAATGAACTTGAAGTTAAATTGGTGTTACTTCCATGTCAGAAAATACCTGCTGGATATCACCTATAGCATAGTCATTTTATAGTTTTTAGCCGCAGGTAGATAGCTATTTTCAGGCTTGACTTCCAAAAAGACTTTATTAAAGTCGATACAGTGTATGAAATAAGAGAAATAATCACTGCGGAGGAGTGAATTTTGAGCATTGCTTTAAGCTAAACAGCTGAAAAATCCCTACTCCACAGTGATTATTTGCTCATATTTTGAATACTGTTGCTGTTCCACAGAATAAGTCATTGTATTCACCAATTGCAAAACTGCAAAAAATCAAGTAATGATAACAGGGCACTTCAATATAGAAAAATAAAAATTAATTACTCCGTATGCTGATCCTGCTGGACAATAATAACCTTTGGGACACATATGCTCATAAGGATCTTTAGTACCACGTGGACAAAAATATCCTGCTGGACATTCAGTACAGTTTAGTCTAAGTATATGGTTACCAAAGAAACCTGCTTGACATATTAAACAAGCATCAGCTTTTTTTGTTCGATTACCAGCAATAGTTGTTGCTTTAAAACCAAGTGGACATATTTGTTTTGCAGAGCTTCCTTCAGGACAGTAATAAGGATATTCACAAATAATTGGAGTACTAGTACCATTTGTACAATAATGACCGCCTATATATATCAAATAAGAAATCATTATAGTTGATTTGCGTTGGGTGAATTTTGTAGTGCACGCTACTTTTAACTGATCATGCTTAGGGGAAAAAGTTTCTCAACAAAAGTAGCGTGCATACTAAAATCACCCAAAGGAAATCAATCTTAACTGCACCAACTCAAAGATTTGCGGCAAAGAATGGATTAGTTTCGTTGGTACAAAGATTGAATTTAAACATCAAACACTAATCCAGTACATTCCTATCAGAATAATGCTGAGCTGCATGACAGATCAAAATGAATGGTTATTATACAAGAGTATGATAAAGTGGGGGATATTCTCTATATTGGTTGAACTTTTAAGTTTGCTTCGCACTATTAATACAGTCAACGAGTTTTATGTCTATACAAATTTGTACATAAAATATTGTTTCAAATTTGACACAAACAGACGCAAGAATATTGATTTGTATTTTCTTGTGTCGACTTCATATGCTGAAAGTGCTTCCTTCATTATGTGGTGATGTTGGTCACCATTGGACGATATAATAACAAATAATCACAGTGGAGGAGTGAATTTTGAGAATGGCTTCAGGTTAGAAAGCCTGAACATAGAAGTCTGATGTTATGTTCAAAATTCACTTCTCCACAGTGTTTCTCTTATTTTGCCCACTGAACCTCAAGTAATAACAACATACCAGGACACACGATAGGTTCTCCTGTCATTGCTGGACAATAATATCCACCAGGACAGGCTGTTTCAGCAGCAGCACCATCCGTCCCATTGCTCCTACAGAATGTTCCAGGTGCACATGGTATACCACTATAATTAGATGAACCAAATGGACAGTAGAAACCGCCCTTACATGCTTCACATTGATCAGGATTCCAAGCGCCTGGCAGTTCTCTTTTTCTTCCTGGAGGACACGGAACTGGAGCCTGACCTTCAGTACAATATTTACCAACAGGACATATACTTATTGTATAATTACTCATTCCTGTCTGATTACACCAGTAACCAGGTGCACAAGGGAAACAGTCAGAAAGTCTTTTACCACGTACTACATCTCGATATGTTAACTCAGGACAGTTGATAGGTAGCGAGCCTTTAGGACAGTACTTTCCGACAGGACATGAATGATTACGTGGATCACCTAAACATATTATAGTAAACTAAGTTTCAGTCAACTGCAGTCAGATGTGACCCAATGTTAAGTGTTGGAAAAAAGGGCAATTAATCACTGTGGAGGACGAATTTTTCAGCTTTGCTTCCGGCCTTCTAGAATGAAGCAATGCTCAAAAAGCACTGATTATTTGCTCTTATTTTGAACACTGAAAGGCTCCATTTTCATTAGCCTCTACCAATAAGGTAGAGGGTGGTTGCCATTCCTTTCCCATATGAAGTTTATCTCGTACCCTACCATGCTGGTACTTATTTTACTGACCATGAGATGAAAGACTGTATCAACTGTGACACCTCATCACGAATCGAACCATAGTATATAGACAAATTAACTTTCACACCTACCTTCAAAACATTCTTGACCAGCAGGGCATGGCAAACAATCCCCTATTTCACCTATCCCACCATACGTTTCTTTCAATGTTCCATTGGGACAAGATATTGGTGTAACTGTAAAGTAGGGACAGTAGAAACCAGGCGGACATGGACCAGCTTTAGTTTTGAGTGTGTTTGTAATGTTCGGAGTAGGAGATGGACTACCAGCTTGACACCAATATCCAGCAGCACATTTATCAGCAATTGTTCCTTAAAATATAATGCCATCATTTTACAGAATCATCTCCATATTAGTATCAATGGGGAAGAGTCATTGACTCATCAATCTTGCAAATGATTGATTTTTTCAGAAAGAGATATTATCAGAAACCAATCAAATTGCAAGTCGCAAAAGTTAGATATCAGTGTTCGAAATAAGGGCAAATAATTACTGTGGAGGAGTGAATTTAAGCATTACTTCAGGCTAGAAAGTCTGAAGCAAAGCTCAAAAATCCTTCCTCCACAGTGATTATTAGCTCTTATTTCGAATACTGAATGAGCTTGTAATTTATTGAAAGAATTAGAAAAATGTCAAACAAGACCTTCACTTATTTCCCAATGGCAACAAACTTGTTCAAAGTATGCAGTAGAGATGCTAGAACAATGTTTTCAACTTTGTTGTTCTAGCCTTTTTACTGCTGATTTTGAACAGGTTTTTGCCCACTGGGTTAGCTTAATCCATTCATATTCATTAGTTTCTCAGCATGAATTTTTCTTCACTTACTCTTTAAAGTTGAATGGTATTTTGTGAAATAATTACTTGTTGTGAACAATATAGAGTTTAAAATCAAGCCTTAATATATAACGGTCCGACATCACCTGTGGAGAAGTGTTTTTTGAGTACAGTTTTTAGCTTGCTACATCTCACTTCCTTGAGTTTTAGCACTGGTCAAAATAAGAGTAAATAATCATTGCGGATGGAGGAGATATTTTTAAGCATAGCTCCAGGCTTTGTAGCTTAAAAGTTATGCTCAAAAATCCCTCCTTTACAATGATTATTTGCTCATATTTCAACCACTGGTTTACATAAGCCCATTCAAAAGAGACCAAAAGTAAAACATACCTGTCTTGCAAAAATAGCCTGGTGGACAGGGTCGACAATCGCCGGCTGTTTCCAATCCACTAGCATTATCATTAGTGTATGTACCATTAGGACAAAGTTTTGGTATTTCAGTTCTTGCAGGGCAATAATATCTTGCAGGGCATTTAACGAGTTTAAAAACCGTAGTATTGCAGTAATACCCAGCTGGACAATCTTCACAAGATGCTTGCATGGTTGCTAGTTGGAATGTTCCTAAAATGGAGAGTGTATTATTGCATAATTTTTGTGTAATACATCGATTAAACGCCCCCATCTTTTAAACACCTCCGCTAAACACTAAAATATTTAATAAACGCCTCTCTCTTTTAAACGCCCCCCTCGTAAAAGGGACATTTATCTGAAACAGCAGCAATGCTCACGTATGAAACTGAAGCAGTATTGCAAGCTATACTCAAGTCACTCCTCTACAGTTGTTATTAGCTCCAATTTTGACTGCTGTATTATAGCATCACCCATTGTAAGAAGCTGCAACAATCAACAGGCTCCAAATATGATGTGCATTGTGAATAAATCAACAATCTAGCAAATGAATAAGACTTTTCCTGTAATGCAATATTCACTAGCTCTATGGATAATGACTACATGCTGGCAAAAACCTGTTCAAAGTCAGCAAAATAACTTTAAAACAACGTTCTTTGAAAATTGTTCTAACGTTATTTTACTGACTTTGAACAGGTTTTTGCCAGCTGGGTATGTTCACCGGTTGAAATAAGAGTAAACAATCACTGTAAAAAAAGTGATATTTGAGCATAGCTTCAGGCTACAAAGTCTGAAGCTAATCTCAAAAATCCCGCCTCCACAGCATTATTTACTCTTATTTTGACTATTGACGTTGCATGGGGTTCCAGTGTTCAAAGAACAAGCACCAACTGCAGGATTTTTAGATTTCTCAAAAATCTCTCCTCCACAGTGATTCAATTATGTATGTGTAAAATTATATGAACTTCACTGTATACATGCAGGGATTTTGAAAATAGTTAAAAATCAAAGTACCTATCGGACATGCTTTTGGGCTCACAGTTCCATTTGGACAATAATGTCCTGCAGGACATGTACGATTGAAAGGTGTTGAAACTGTGCTAAATTGACCACTTGGACAATACCATCCTTCTTTACATGGTCCAGTTGGTTCCGTTAATCCGGTTGTCTCACAATAATAACCAGGTGTACAAGGATAACACTCTGCATTATTTCGTGCACCAGTGTTATTTCTGAATGTTCCACGAGGACATTTCGTTGGTGCAGATGTTCCTCTTGAACAGAAATGGCCAGCAGGGCATGGACCATTCTTTGGGAACAATGGATGGGATGAATTAGGAGCCATTTCCGATGCACCTCCTTGGCAATAATATCCTTCTTGACAAAAACCATATGGCTGGACATTTCCAGTTCCAGGACAAAACATACCCTGGATGCAGTGTTGACACGCATCATCGAAGGTAATCATTCTTGATCCATTGTTGTATGTACCTGCAGGACACGGTTGTCTTTTTCCTCCTGGGCAGTAAAAACCAGTTTCACAATCGACAGGTGTTGTCATGTTATAATCAGGGCACATAAATCCAGGGTCACAGTCAGTGCAGTTAGATTGACCCATATTTGCTTGATAAGTACCAGGTACACAACTCATTTCAGTATGTGTTCCTAAAATAATAAAGAAGTAAAATCTTTAATTACCTTTTAGTATAAAATGCTTTGGGCCTGATGCAATGACTCGGTAGCAACGATGAACTTTTTTTCAACAAACCAAATTGACACGCATTGCGAGAATGGATTAAGTGGTTAAGGGTCAACTACCTTTTCCAATTTTACTGGGTTGTGGCTTTTCAAAACATGTCCAATGCATGCATAAGCTGCTTACTGACAATCAAAATGTCGCAATCAGAGCAGACAGATATAAACAATGTAAACACAAAGAAGACAGTGAATTAAGGAAGTTTTTGACTTGCTATACTCCGTTAACGTGTACAAGTAAGAATTCTGTCATATTATGTTACCTTTCTATGCGTGTCATACATAATCACTAGTCCATGCATTTGGAAAGTGAACACTAGGAGCAGTTTCAAAATTATCTCAGTCTGGTCACTTATATGTTTACATGCCGCAGCCATTTTGATATGAGAATAAGTAATTTTAGAGTTACAAAGTTGGGGAGTTACGACTGGAGAGTTGGGGAGTTGCAGTCGCCATCTTTGTTTTGAAAAAAATTGCCGTTGCCGAAA
>JAULBZ010000419.1:0-26083 GCA_032360805.1 Neoturris breviconis
GTTGTCATACAAATTTTGTCATTTGTCGTGTATTAACGCATTTGGACTATACACCCATGAGAGGAGAGGGGGGGGGGTGGGGGTGGGGACTATTTAATTCTAATTAGGGGGCGCTTAATCGAGGAAATACAGTATGTGAACAGTGTTCGAAATAAGAGTAAATATGAACATTGACAATTTAGTTTAAATAAATTTTGAAAATAGTTATCTCACTTCTCCACAGATGTATTAATACAATATACTCACAGAAGGATCCAAATTATTTAAGTAATCCCCTTTCAAAGTATTTGATAGAATTGCTTTGTAATCGATTATTGTTTTCTAAATAAATATCACATAAAATTGCACAACTAATTGCACACTTTAATTTAAATTAGTAGCTAAAAATATAGGCCAAATTTGAGGGTATTGGCCGCTTTTGGAATAATATTAAACTTTCTGAGTTTTGCTAAAATATTTTCCAGTTTTAATTTGGCATTTTATAAATAATGTTGACATTTCATATCAGTAAATGTCATATTTCAAGCTATTTATGATTACTTAGGACAGCCAAATCCCAACAGCTATAGCTACTCAAATTAAATTTCTACATTGGGCCATATTCATACTGGTGTTCCAATACCTGCTTCTTTATTTTTAAATAATACTCTCATCGTTATTAACATATTGTAATTCATATAAACTATAGTGTTTCAAGAGTTTTCCAAATAAAAACAAAACAAAGGAATCATGTAGGCTTATAGTGTTCAAATAACCACTATGGAGGAGATAAAGCCTGAAGCTATGCTAAACAAACCACTCAATGGAAGTGCTGAAATATAAAATATACGGATATACTTTTCCATGTTGTTGTTGTTGATTTTTGTGTTGTTGTGTTGTTATAGATGTACCTGACAAACCAGTTATATCTGTTGAACTCGGTGTAGGTGATACCACTGACAAATCATCCTAAGAGAAATAATAAAGTTGATTGTAACTCAATGTATACCAAATACCTTCTCCATACTCAGTGTTTGAAATAAGAGTGCATAGGAGGGATTTTTGAGCACAGTTTCAGACTTTGTAGGCTCAAAAATTCCTCCTTAATTTTAGACTGCAGTGATTACTTATGAAAATCTACCTTCTGTTTTTCATGATTAACTTTTCGCTTTGTATCACTTTTAGGTCTATTTGAAGTCGTACTTTCAGAATCACTGTGCGAACGATTTATACTTGGTAAATTAAACGAATTACTTTTTCTAAATATACAACAAGAACAAACATTGAACCCAACTTAGAATTCTGAAATTACGTGACTGAGATTTCATAGTTTCGTGACAAGTGCCGTATTTTACAAAAATGTAACACTGCCCTCTATAAAATGCAACACTTTTTGATAAGAAAGTGTAATAAATGTTGCCTTTAATAAACACTGCGAGTAAACTCCAACCTCCAATGAACGCTTTATTTTACAAAATTTATTATTTTAATACAAATCGTTTGTTCGAGAAGCGCTAATTAATTTTTTTCTTTAAAGATCATCAATTGTTTAAGCCAAAAATGGAGTGCATCTAACAACTGATATAACTTTTAAATAGAATAAAAATCATAATCTCAGAAGAATGCACTTATTAAACCAGATTACTTGTTCCTACTTACGTTTTTATTGATGGCCTTTGTTTACCAGAAGGAGGAAAGTTTTTTGAAGACTTTTTTTCATCTACAAAACAAAATATACTTTAAGGATTGCAAACCTTAGCTTCAGAGATTCTGACACAAACTTTCTTGAGATAACACTAATGTAGTGGTCAAAATTCCTCCTCCACAGTGATTATTTACTCTTATTTCGACCAATGCAATGTATGAAAAAGTGCTCAAATAATTCCTGTGAAGAAGGATTTTTAACATAGATTCAGTTCTTGCAAATCATAAAGCATTCTTAATTTATACAACATAATACAATCGGAAAACTTTAAAAACTATCAGTTGATATTTGTAGTTTGGTACCTTACACCTTAAATTAGAGGTATGAAAATTAAAAGCAAGAAATATGAGGGGCACAAACAAGCGAAGGGAAAAGGTACATGCAACACTGAGTTATTGAAACATAAAACAATGATGCTTACTACTTTGATCTTTTACTCTTTTAGATATTTTTGGCCATTTGTTGAACTTTACATAGAAATATGATTCATATTCCTAAAATAAAACATGAATAAAAAGAGATTACCTGAAAATAAAATTGCAACGAACCATCTCAAAAGTTCGCTCTAAAAACCAACTTTTTCGGTAGGGTCAACCCTATTAGTACTAGGGGGGGGGGGGGGTTGATTCCACCCCCTACCGTATTGTGCTGTATAACTTTTTAACCACTGTAGCTATCGTGCTGAAACTTTCCAACATTTAGTAAAAATTATAAGCTGAAGTGGGAAATCCTTTGCAAATTTGCTTTGACAAAAGAACAGACCAATGTAATATTATTTTCAGCCATTGTTAAAACATTAACACTGAAAAAAAAAACATGATACGCGCAAATATTAATAGGGTACGAATAATGGCATTTGTCACATACTAAGAGCATATTATAATCACAACAGAGGACTAAAGTTGAAAACGGTATGGTAATGGAATTGTTTATTGATTATTCGCTCCTATTTCAACCTTTCAACTCTTTAGATTCCAAGATTGTTATAAATATGTACTTTTCACTTTTCTAGTTCGATTACTTAAATTCTAAACATAGTAAAAGTTACAGAAGCACAAGGATTTGCACAAGGTATGTGACAGTTTGCTTGTTGAAGTTTATATGTAGCCTTAGTCAGCTTTAAAAATAATACATGTGACTACAAACAGAACGGTTCCTGCATTTTAAATTAGCAATAATTATTATCTACAGTGGAGGTGGTAAATCTACAACCTTATGAAGGACAAATTTTAAGATTTTAAGAAATAAACAAACCTGTATTATGGTTTGCAAATCAACGTTATCGCATATTTCAAATTTCTTTAAACTTACGCCAGCTTCTTGCTCTAAGCAATTCAATGAATCCAAATAACTAATAAACAGAAATTTTTAAAGAGTTTACTATTATATTTAGTCACATATTTCCATAACAAAATCTTTGTAGAAACTTGTATTAGTCCTCAGAATGATACACTCAATCATGATTCATCAGTGAGTGTATACAGTGCTAACACACACCATTTGAAGATTGAAGATTGTTTAGTCTATGGTAATCTTTGGGATATCAAATACTTAGCTTTGCAACCATCCCACAAAAATACTTTTAATTCAAGAACCATATATCATAGAAACTGTGAGAATGGAATTTACTTACTTTTCCTCACGAAGAAAATGAAGAATTAATAACAGAGTATTTCTCTTTCTTTGTTCATTTCTTTGCTCTTCCTGTGAAAAATAAAAATCAGTCGTATGTAACTTCACAGGACATTTTTGGAACCATAAATATGATGACCACAAACTAGATTTTTATTATAAATGAATTTCAAAGCTCTGCGGAGGAGGTAATATTAGCTTAAACTGAATAAATTCGCTCAGGTTCAAATTTGCACTCTACTTGTGAATATCAAAATTTGTGCACCTTAAGGGTACAAGAAATGCACTTTTAGATATTTATGGCTTACAGGTATCGCATTTGGAAAAAGTGGTAAAAGGTAATTTGTTCAAACTTTTAGTTTGTTTTTATTTTATGTAACGTACAAAGTGCAAATTAAGTGTATCGTTAAGTAGCGTTAAGTATTTAAAAACATTGTATTTTCAAGATTGCCAGAGTCGAGAGCTGTAGACCCTAGGTTCGCAAGCATATTAAAAGAGACATCATGCGATATTTACATTATTTTACTCTCAAAGCAAGAGAAACCTTAAGAGACAATATCTCAAAACAATTTTTTTTATTCACATTTTACAGGAAAAGGTACAAGGACTTGTGAAGCTTAACAATGTTTCGCTTGTATTATTCATCAAAAGAAGTTTAAATAAATGTATCTGATTTGCTAGTAATTGATGAATAAGAATAAAACTTACAAACAAATTTGTAACTTAAGTGTCGTAAAGCTGACACACTATGCGTTAAATTTTAACGATGGATTTTTTATCCTTAAGAGTGTCCTTCTGCGACTTGTTAAGAAATAAGTAAAAATAGAATTGAATAATTTTTCTTAACACATTTTCTTACATATTTTGAAACTATTATGAACGAATAGAGAATTCAATTTGCTTTCGAAATATACATTATGCTTTGTTATGATAAAGATATAGATATTCCCGTATCCTTGACATATTTGCTCAGTTTTAAATTTGTGCACTTAAAATCTGTGAGAAGTTGTAAGAACGTTTAAATTTGCCAACCTTAAACATAATTAATGTGTTCGCTCGTTTTAAAATTAAGAAATATACTTTTTTCATGGTGTTTCAATTAAAATATTTACTTACCTGCTCAGTTTTAATATCACCCATGCAATGCCTTCCCTAATTTAAATACTGCGCAAAGTTGAATAAAAATATGGCATGCGAATATTAAATTTCACAAATCTAGTTCATGAATAACAAGACAAATTCCAATTCTTGTAAACATAGTACTCATGATGAAAATAAGTGCTTTTATAACACTTAGAATTAACTCCATAAAGTAAAGCAGCATTTCTTAATCGTACCGAAGAAACCAATAAATTGCAAGCACATTGACTTAACGCTCTTCATTATAGATTAATTTTTCTTAAATTTATTGATTACGTGATACTTACACTCTGTCTTGCTTCATTAGAGGATTTTAATTGTTGGTAACTTAATTCATGGGACATAATAGATGATAATTATATCCATTGGGCGTTATTTAGGTTCATGTTTTACTATAAAATATAAACATGTAAAACACGTTAAACACGTAAAAAAAATTAGGAATAAAATCATTTTATGTCAACAATTACGATTGAAACAGAAAGAAGAGTAATGGATATATTGCTTCTTTACTCATTCATGAGTCTCGCTTCTCACTCGATGTGCAAACACATAAACGATAAAAATGCAACCAACCAGCTTAGTTTATTCTTTAGTTTTTGTCGGTATTTGATTGAATATCAGTCCAAAAGTGAAAAATCAATATCCTGAGATTTTCAAACACTGGAAATCTGAGGTTTGTAATATACTAAGATTATAGATCAGGGCCCAGTTGTTCGAAAGCTGATTAGTTTAATCCTCGATTAAATTGTCTTTTCACGACATTTGATTGGTAGAAAGTAGTTTTAATCCAGGTTTAATCTTAGATTAGTGTTAATTGGTTTTCGAACGGCTGGGCCCAGGTGTCTAACAATGTTGGCTAAGACTGGGTTTGAAATAAGAGCGAATGATCATTGTAAACAAGCAAATATTTTGAGCATTGTAGGCGGTAGCAAAGATCCCCACAGTGATTATGTGTTCTTATTTCAAACACGGCTTAGAATTTGAAATTGAAACCAATTGGCTTACAGGGCTTGAAATAATTGCTGATCATCACTGTGGAGAAGAGATTAGCTAAATTGGCTAAAAATATTCTGAAAATCTCTCTTCCACAGTGATGACCGGAAGTTATTTCAAGCCCTGGGTTTATAAACCTAGGGCTTATTTTCATGGTTTTATAGTATATTATGTTATCATGATGTTGAGACAATTTTTAATTTAGAACTTTTGTAATGGTAATGGTTGAAATAAGAGTAAATAATATCTGCGGTCAAAATCTATGCTCAAAAATCACTTCTCTGCAGTGATTATTTGCTCTTATTTTAAACACTGCAACCAATAGTGTTTCTATCATATGCTTTCCATGTTCCATGCTTCTAGGGATCCCATTGCATTATTTGTGCTAGCTTACATATCCAGTAGAAAAAAACGTTGTTTTATAATCTTTACTGCAAACTTTGAACAGGTTTTTTCCCACTGGGTAAGAGAAAATTATCACAAAAATACATCAGAATTTCATTATTTATCAAACAAAAAACAACAATTATAATTGCTACATCATAAAAAGTGAACTGGTTAAAATTAAGTAGATTGAAACTATCTCTTAAAATATTCGACAAGTAATTGGAATGGAATAGAATATCTTTTTATTATGATTATGTACAAGAGAGAGCTGGAGAGGGAGATCTAACTAATTTTGAAAAGAAAACAAATCATCATTAAGGGTAGTATGTATGCTTAAACTGAAAGTACTCCAAAATATATTTTCTTACATGCGATAATACTCCTTGAAAAGAGCTTTCCAACATATATTTTGTTAATAGTAATGAAAATTAGATACAACCAAAAAAAACTAAAACACGTAAATCCAAGTAAACATTTAATTGACACAAGATCGGAAAAACAGTTTACTCTGTTCGAATCAAGATCAAAGATATTGTGCGCATGTTTCTATAAGCATATAGAAGAAAGAAATCGTGCTGAAACAGCAATTACAGAAGATATTTACATCAAATCATTTATAATGTTAAACATTGTGTAGCTCTAAGCTAAAAGTGGAGTTTCTTCACTACAACGAAAACAAATTAAAATAGAATTTTCTCTGTTAATTCTTTCATATGTTTTGCATCCCATTTTCAATACTCAACCAGATTTTGAAAAACATCTGCATCGCAAAAAAAATATTCCAACACGAGTTATGACACTTTCTTTTTTCCATAAAACTAGAATTACAATAGTTTTTAACAAATTTCTAAAATAGTAAGGATTGCTGCAGAAAACCAAGACTAGGATTTTAGATCAAGCACAACCGATGGTGTAAATATAGAAACACGTTGAGTACAACTTTTAGAAATGGGATGATGCCCTTATTTTTCGACAACTGAATCAACTACGAGCTTATCAACAAAACATTATTCAGTGCTCCAAATAAAAATAAATATATGATTACTGTGGAGGAGTGATTATTTGTTATTATTTTGAACACCTCTTTCTTCTCAGGGAACAATTAACAATATTTTTTTTTATCAGTTAATATTTCTCTTTTCCATTAAAAGAACCTACAAAACATAAATAACTCAATAGATGTTTCCTGTTGTATAATGTTTGTTGTGTGTATTTTATGTTTCCATTTGTTGATCTTCTGTAGAAGGTTCGGTAGAAGGTTCTGCAGCTGTTGACTCGCCAGTTGCTGGTGCATCACTCTGCAAGAAAATTATAAATATATCCACTACAAATAATTGTATAGTAATTTGGATACACTATTTTTGTATGATATGCATTGAAAGTGTAGAAGATATGAGAAAATCTCATGTGTTAGAGTAACATAAGAAATAAGAAGTAATATGTCAGGGCTCGAAATAACAGCCGGTCATCGCTGTGGAGGAGAGATTTTTCAGAATATTTTCAGCCAAGCTGGCTGAAAATATTCTGAAAAATCTCTCCTCCACAGTGATGACCGGCTGTTATTTCGAGCCCTGAAATAAATAAACAAGCAAGATTTAGTTCTGCTATTTTCAATTTTGCAATATCAAAATATTGAATTACTAGTAGTATAATGTTGCTTACCCCTCTAATATCACCAATGGTTGCATAGTCCCTTGTATACTAAATGAAATAATGCAGAAAAGCATATTAAATCAAGTGGAATTTGAATGAAAAGCTTTCCAAATGCAAAACGCCTAGTGAAATATGACTAAGAAAATCTTTATTTAAAACTGAATAGGAACAGAATTATACTAAGTGTAAGGCAGCCTTTACCTAATCCCCTAAATGAGTTTCATCTTGTAATTGATTGTTTACTTCGTACTGAAGAAACCAACCAATTGCAACCTCCTTTATGGAGAAACTCATTTAGGGGTCCATGTAAAAGCTACCTAAGTTGTAATTTGAAAGTTTTGGATCCTGAAATTTGAAGTACCTAATAGCTGATTTCCACTTACAGTAATAGAAAATGTGGAAATATTTCAACTTTTATTTCTTTTCCAGACTGGAAAACAAATCTGATAGACTGGATACTCCAATCAATCAAAAAATTTATCCAGTCGAGAAAGAGAATAAAAGTTAAAAAATATTTCACCTTTTTCTTATCTTTCCAAGTCATCCTTTGAAGGTTTCCCATAAGTTATAAAACAAACTTAATAGTTATGTGATATAAAACGATATGGGATAATTAGCAGAAGAATCTTGATATCTATGTGCCTGACACACGTCTGTTAATTTAAGAGATTACATTGCTTTTCCTGACATTCTCTCTTTCAATAAACATGTTTCTGACATTCTTTCAAACTTCTTTGCCTGGAAGCCTTAATCTGTCAGTTGTTTAATACATTGATAGATTTTTATTGATACACTAGCGTTACAAACGGTAAGATTAGCAAATATACCTCTCCAACTGACTGTGTTTCTCGCTGCATGTTGAGACTTTTACACTGACTAATAACCTAAAATACAGGAAATATAGATTAGGGTCCATCTCCAAAATTCGTTTAAAAAGTAAATATTTTAGCAGCTTCAAAGAAATCAAAATCAATAAAATTTGAGAAAAATTAATCTACGATGAAGAGTATTAAGTCAATGAACTTGCAATTGATTGGCTTCTTCGGTACAAAGAAAACAATCAAATGCGAGATAGTTGATTCGGCACTCTTCCCTGCAAAATCCACTCTAACTCCATGATTACAAACAAAAGTTACAATGCTAAATTTAATAAATTTCAAGAGTTTTATTTTGGAAATTCATTGGATATTAGTATCTTGAAATGCATGTTAAAAACATATTAGGCTATATAAAATATTAGAATAAAGCCTACTGAGAAGAGTACTGACTCAACAATCTTGCAAAGTTCGTTGACCTAACACACTTCTGTGCAGATTCTTTTTTGTTGAATTTTCTCAATTTAAGTTTCTTTAACCCTACCAAAAAAGTTAGTTTTGGAGTGAAATTTTGAGACGGTCCCTTTGATTTAATATGCATGCAATTAATTTGTATCAACAGCTAAAAGGGATTCTTGCAATGGATTGTTTAAGGTGGGTTTCCACTTTGTGTGAATGAGCAAACATGTAAATCTGAATATATGATTGGCAGACGTTGCTGCGACTGGTCGCAGTAGTTCATTTAATTTGAACTATTTAACTATTTAACCTTTACTTTTAAAAAAAGACACCAACAAATTATGGGTGCGATAGTTTGATTACTGAATGTTGGGTTAAAACTAATAAAGGTAAAAACCAAAATGTCAGAAAATATGAGAAAAACTGAAAGCAGCTTTTCAAATTTATTTCCAAATGTTTCTCTGGGAAAACTAAATGCTACTATTAATTTGGTAAACTGATTTTTGTTTTGCTACTTAGTTTCGTTTTTACCCAGCTGGCAAAAACCTATTCAAAGTCAGCAAAATAACGTTAAAATAATGTTCACAGAACGTTGATCCAACGTTATTTTGCTGACTTTGAACAGTTTTTTTCCAGCTGGGTATATTTTCATTTTTCGATCAAAATACTTTTAAAAAGAAGATAATTTTCTGAATGAAAAACTTTTTTAAAACAAACCCTTTTACTTTTGATCACCTGATAAACTTCTTACAAATTGTACTTGCATAAGAATACACAACAGTAATGTAAAAACATGTATATTTCTGTGCTTGAAATAAGAGCAAATAATCACTGTGAAGGAGTGAATCCCTCCTCCACAGTGATTATTTCTAGATTTCATCATACATCTAACTTCAATATTAGTTTTCAAACCAATTCTCCCTTCGTCACGAAATGTTTATGTTTGTATTATGAAAACTACCAAATATTTTATGAAGCTGTATGCTACATATTCTTGTATAACTGATGAATAAACTTCAATCATTTATAAGTAGGGATACACAAAATTAATCGAATATAAACTGGATAGCTTAGAGAAATACACTTTTTAATAACAAATGCAAACATTTTTCGAATAAGATCATAAAGCAAATCTAGTTTCAAAGGAGATAATACAATGTCATTATAAGCTTAGAAATTCTCTTGTTTTCTTTGCTCTTGCTGTTTCTAAAGAAACTGGAAAAAACCTGAATGGCTTTTTCCATTCTTGATTTATTGAATATTCTCTTTGAATTGAAATTTGAATAATTAACCATATCCCAGTGGGCAAAAACCTGTTCAAAGTCTGCAGTAAATATGCTCGAACAATGTTGAAAAAGTTGTTCTAGCTTCTTTACTGCAGACTTTGAACAAGTTTTTGTATACTGAGATCATATTCTATGTTAATTAGTGAACTTTGACCTTATGCTGCTCATATCCTCCATTTGGAGTGTATTATTTAGTTTATTTAGTATTTTTCACTTGAATTTATAACCTGAAGTATGTTTTAGGTTGAATTACAAACTGGTGTATTTTATAGTTTGAACTATAATCTGAAGTATTTGTTAGTTTAAACTACAATTTACAGCAACCTGTTACTGAACATGATTCTAAAAAATATGCTCTAGTATAAACTATAATCTGATGCAGATTTTGTGCTGAATCATAAAACAAGTTTAAGTTGGTATATCAGCTTGAAGTATGCTTTTGTTTGAACTAACGTTTGGACTAGATTTTTAATTTGAAATACAGTTCGAAGCAATTTGAAATACAATCTGAATAGATGTTTTAGCTCAACCCTATTTCTAACTTTCAATGTGCCCTCCCCCCAGTAGAAATAAATAAATTCCTTATGTAAATCCACCTTGCTCTATCCGATGATGACAATGAATTATAGCTGGTCATTACACATGCTTGTTTCATCTGCATATGTCATCATTGACAACAAGCTCGTTAAAATGAAGAAAATAACCACAGATCATGCAATTATAGGGAGGTACAAATCATATAATTAACATATATAAAAACACTAACATAATTTATAATTACAATAGAATTTGAACAAAATGGTATAATCAGGGAAACTATCAGTACGCCTGGTTCACATCAACACACAGATGCAATGCTATGTTATAACACTCTTACCTAGTGAGCAAAAACTTGTTCAAAGTCAGCAGTAAAGACGTTAGAACAATATGGTTCGACTTTGTTTTAGTGCTGACTTTGAACAAGTTTTTGCCCACTGGATTAAAACAGTTAGTTGATAATGGCATTATAAAAACCTTTGTAAAAACATTTCCTGTAATCCTGTTGCAAGATAAAAGTAAGATAATAAAAAGCAATCATTTTTTCTTTCTTGATATATCTGAGAATAGGTATCTATGCATTGAACAGCGCGTGGACAGCAGCACATGGAACAACAAGATTCTTTATACACTACGTAAGATTGTTTGACAGAAAAAAAAGAAAAAGAGCGACTGATATAAATATTTTTACTTTGCACCATTACAACTTGTAAAAAAACATACAGATATAATTAGTAGAGTGTATTAAACCCTGGGGTTATTGGAGAGGTACTTAATACAATTAACTTAATAATTAATCCGATTTTATTCAACTCTAATCAATAATTTAAAATATTCAAATCGTACATCATTTCTATTAAGATATCAATCAAATCACCATGGGGTGGGGAGGAAGAAAAAATGTTTGAGCTTAACAACCACTTGGACTGTGCTTCAAGGGGACTCGAGCTCATACAAGCCTGAATATAACTACTGGACATCACCTGTGGAGGAGTGTTTAAAAGCTTAAAGGCTGAACACTATACTTAAAAATCACTCCTCCGCAGGTGATGTCCCGCAGTTACATTCAGACATGCTCATATCAGTGACCAAAAGAAAACTGTATGAGTATTTGATACTCATAAATCACTCCTCCGCTGTAATTTCTGATTCTTAATTGAACCACAAATTTAATTGACCTTCACAAATTATCATTTACATAATGTGCATCACCAAGTGAGTTGTCTGGCGAACTAAGCTAGTATTTTAACAATAAATGATAACAACAACAGTGTAGCACGTACTATAACAACATCACATCTGTTTCAAAATGAGATATTCCTCAGTGGGCAAAAAAGGATACTCACTGTGGAGGAAGGATTTTTGAGCATGGATAAATTTTTGGGTGGATTAAAATTTGCGGATGGCTAAAATTTTGTATTTCACCTGGATTTAAGTTCAGAGATGAAGGTTCCCGGAGAATTTAGCATGGACTAGATTTCATGGATCGAAGGATTTTTATTTCTTCTTGCCCAAAAACCCTTAAAAAACGAGACAAAAAGAAAAAGGTTTTTGCATAATGGCCGGTTTTAAACAAATTTTGCGTGGGTAAATTTTTTGAAAAAACACAAAATCTGCGAACATTTATTCACATTTGTAGCCTGAAGCTATATTCAAAAATCACTCTTCCGTAGTTATTATTTGCTCTTATGTCGACCACAGTTCATACCGCCAGAGGAATCACTGCTAACATTGGAGGTGAAAATAATAACCTATGCGACACTTTTTCGATTTTGTTCAAATATAGCAACCATACACCATATAGTTGAAAAGTATTGAAACATTCCCCAATATTTTCTACTATTAGTTTCAAAATACATATAGGTGTTGCATCAACTATCGATAAGAATCACACTTCAGTATCAATCTAGTCATAACAATACTTGTACAATGCATAATCACAATAGAATTCTGTTGCAAACAGGTGATAGAAAAATAAATTTAGGATAATAATGATGTTGAGGGCAAAAACTTGTTCGATATCTGCAGGAAAAATGCTAAAGCAATGTTGTTCGATGTGGTTCTAGCAACTTTACTGTGAAGTTTGAACAAGTTTTTGCCCACTGGGTGTTGTCCATGAAATTATTTAAACTTACAAGATTTTGACATTCTACATGACATACATATCCGCATTCTAAAGGAGATTAAGAAGATTATAAATTACAGATCGTCATGGAAATATATAAATACAGAATGCCATGGAAAGTGTAACGTTTGTAACATTTTAATCTCAATTTCAAAGTTGCTAGTTTATTTTCGTTTGAAACGAAATAAATTGAGAGGTGATTTTTGTTATTGTTTGTTTACTTTTGTAATTTCAAAATGTCATGTTACCTGTAAGGGACCATCTCCAAAATTCGTTTGCAGAGAAGAGTGCCGAATCAATGATCTTGCATTTGATAGGTTTCTTCATACTGAAGAAACCAATCAATTGCAAGTTTTTTGACTCAACGCTCTTCATCATAGATTAATTTTTCTAAAATTGGCTTCTTTAAAACTGCTAAAATATCTACTTTTTGAAACGAATTTTGAAGATGGTCCCTAATCTCTATTTATAACTATATTGCAGCATAATAGTTTCAATCGAAATGGGGCAATAGGACATCGTTCTTTTTAATTTACAAATAAATTTTGGTGTTCCTTATATCAATAGTAGCTGCATATATGAAGATGTAGCATGGATTAAATTTTGTGGATCAATAGTCTCAATTTGAATAATTTAAAGAAAGTAAACGTATTCAGCGGTCAAAATAAGAGCAATAATCATTGTGGAGGAGGGATTATTGAGCTGGTTGCAAAACCTGAAGCTATGCTCAAAATCCCTCCTCCACAGTGATTATTTACTCTTATTTTGACCATTGGCATTCTTTCCTATCAATTGTCAATTAAACAGAATTTCAGCAAATTTATGGATAAAAAAGATTTTTCTATTGTTACATTGTTCAGTAAGTTAAAGTGCGCTTTTGTGGACTTTTATATTAACAGTCTAAATAAATAACCAAAGTTAAACAAAGTAATTCTATATTAAGTAAAGTTCCAAAGATGAGACAGAGCAGTCTCATAGTAGTATGCATCCCCCCCCCCAGATTTAGGGAGAGGGGGGAGGGTAGAGATTTTTAAAAATCTTTGATTAGGGGGGGGGGGGGGTAATATTAGCTTAAGTTTAAGGTGGGGGGTTGACGCAATTAGGGGGGATTATTTATTTCAGGGTGGGGGGGGGGGTTTCAGTGAGAAGAGAAGAGAAAAATCTAATTAGTTAGCAACTTCCACAAACTTTAGGGACTATATCAGGATTCAAATTATAGAACTCCAATTGCTTAGCAAAAGTTGTTGAAACAAAAAATGGTTAGCAATACTGGAAAAATATTTCACAAAATTCGAAATGCACTTTGCATATTCATCAAAAAATATCTATAAAATGTTCACTTAACTATTAAAATAATTATTTTAGTGGGGGTTAGAGATTTTCTGTATGTAGAGGGGAGTTCACCATAAGGTGGGGGGAGGGGGGGCAATTTCAAGTATTAGGTGGGGTGACCTATATAGAGGCAGTTCTATTTTTCAGGAGAGGGGTGTTACACACAATGAGCCTCTGTGGAGAAGAGTCTTATGTCAATAGATTTGCAATCAATTGGTTTCTTAGGTACATAAAAACAATAAATGACTTTGTACTTTCTCTGCAGATAATAGTGTGTGTAGAAAAAATAAGAATACTTACATATCAAAAAAAGAGTTGCCTGATATATTAAGCTTAGAGACTGTGGCAAAAACAAACTTGGTATTTAAACCTACCAAAAATAGCTTTTGTAAGAAAATATTAAGACGGTCTTTTAAACGCTAGACAAACGAATTCAACATTCAATGTAACAATGTTGAATCGAATGATGCATTCTAGTTGTATTCGTTTGGCATAGATGTTACAAGGTTATGCAACATGCTGCAACACGTTTGGCCAGTCAGTACAACATTTCATGCAACATTTTTATATTTTTTGAATATTTTGTATTCAAAATATATTTATTTCGAATATTATTATTCGTTCCAAATGTTATTATCAGTTCATGATATCAACGAAATAGAAGGAAAACACTGCATTGCAGCAATGTTGTATCAAATGTTGCATGTATTATATCAAACGAATGCAACATGTTGCATGAACGTTGCATTCAATGTTGCATTTGTTTGTCCAGCACTTTATGATTGAATACCTCAAAATAATTACTGGGGAGAAGTGACCTTTGAGCAAAGAGTCCCTCCTCCACAGTGATTATTTACTTTATTTTAACCACTGAATACATCATGATCATTTTGTGCATCAGCTTAATAAGTGGATTTGGCGTACAACAATGTTGGAATCTCTAATTATACCAATATATATCTCATTTGGCATTACTGTGTTGTGTGCGGTGAGACTACAAATGTTCACTGTTCTATAATTAAACTTTTACCTTACCATTATGACGTAAATAAAATTAACTACGTATTTAATGCTGCTCTTACAGAATGAAATTTAAACATTATAATAAAGTTATTGGTCATTGTTACAAATTTGCAAACAGGAGTCATTATTTGCTCAATTAAGATAATTATGCGGAATTAGTCTGCATTAGACAGTTTTGTTCGGGTTGTTTGGGTACAAACCATGGTTAAAATTATCAAAATATCATAGATAAAGAATTAATTTCGATTTTCGAGCAGCAGAAAACTTTAATTAATCTAAACATAAAAAATGGTATTGTGTATTTTGAGAACTTGGCTCAATTGACAAATGTCATTTATTTGAGTATCCTGAATGAATAAAATGTTCTGAAAGAAAATGGATGCATACTGTAGAAGAAAATTAATTTTGGATCATTTATACAGATGTTAAAATAACTGCTGGTCATGACTGTGAAGGAGAGATATTTCAAAATATTTTCAGTCAATATAATCCCTGCTGAATATATTTCCAAAAAGATTGATACCATATTTCAATATCTTTAGAAATATTTGATAAGCTAGGCTACACTACAGTTTCCATTTCGAAAAATCAACAATAACAATAACAAAAATACTTTTTTTTAAGGTCAATCTTTCAATAATCAATATTCTGTATTATTTACACTCAATACAAACTATATTATCGAACTTACCACAAGTGGAAATCTGAATAGTAAAAATTTGTTACCCCGGCCTATAGAAATGTTGCTTTATGATTTTACAATGCCAAACTACAACAAAGAAAGTCGTTTGTACTGCCTTCATTAGTGCAACAACTTCAAATTTGATAAGTTCTTATTATATGGATCCATTCAGAGAATCTGTGTTACTGGATTATTCAATGTTACTGTATTTCCTCGATTAGGCGCCTCCCCGAATAAGTGCCCCCCTTCCCTAATTAGAATTAAATTAAATAAGTGCCCCCTTTGAATAAGCCCCCCTCCCTCTCTCTGACAAAATAAAAACTTATTAATAAAAATAAATTTTCTTTTCTGTTTTAAAGTCTAATACACGTATTCATTCGGGTGTATAGCCCAGATGCTTTTTTAAGTTCTTGGAAAAGTTTCTGCCATTCCTAGGTTCTTTGATCTCGCTCTATATGTTTGTATGACAACTGGTAATACATAACAACACATATCTGTATTACATTCATTTAGGTATGTTTTTTCTTTTTCATTTTTCCAAAAGATTTAAATAGGTGCCCCCTCAAATAAGCCCCCTTCCCCTCCCTAAAATGTCTAAATAAAGAATAAAGAAAACTTAATCGAAGCAATGCGGTACTTCACAGAACAAAGACATTATCTCATCAAATAATAGTAAATATTTATCTGTTGCTGTTCTGGAGAAGAACGTATAGTCATAGATATTTTATTTAGAAGGATTATGACGTGTTTGCAGTAAAGACACAGAACAACATTTGCAATATTGTTCTAGTGCCTTTACTGTGGACTTTGAACAAGTTTTTGCCTACTGTGTTTTAAAATTATGCTGGTGATAATGTTGAACAAAAGTTAATTTAATCTGGCAGTTGTCTAAGTAAGAGTAAATAGTCAATGTTGAGGAGGGACTCTTGTGGAAAACCATGCATAAAAATGATTAGTAGATGACTATAATGCATTGTTTGAAATAAGCTCAAATAATCTCTGTGGATTTTCAAGTATTCCTTCAGCCTAGAAAGTATGAAGCAAATTTCAAAATTACTCTTCCAGAGTTATTACTTGCTCTTATTTTGAACACTATAACGGACACAATTTTAGAGCAAGAAAAGAAATGACATTGGTAAAATGCATTGGAAAAATAAACTTTCAAAAAATGAGATCATTCCTTAAATAACTCTAAACATTTTTCCACATCTTGTGTAGCAGCAGTTAGATTTAGAAATGTAACAACAGGCAACAATGCCCGAACCTATGCTCAAAAGTACATCCTCCACAGTAATTATTTACTTGCTCTTATTTCAACCACTGAACAATAGTGATGATACTAATTAACAGCAATGAGGACAGTTCAGAAGTGAGCTGCAAAACTTAAAGAGAACACAAGTACATTCTCCTTCAAAAATACTGTTAAATAAATAAACAATAAAACAACAATATTCTAATCGTTCAAAATAAAACAAACAACAAATAACAACATGACTATTACCGTTATTTCACTGCTCATAAATATCACAAAAAAAACTTTACATACATTTGACATAATAATTCTGCTGGCAAGTCATCAAAACTGTTTCACAGGATTTAGATTTCGCATTCGTTTTTTCACAAAGAAGTTGTTTATTTATAAGGTTAAGTAGTGTTTGTGATGAATGGACGATTCAAATTGTGTTGTACTCTATTATTTTCAAAACATGCAAATAAATTTATAATCTTGAAAATATTACACAGTTTTAATAACAGAGAAAGTAAACATTGAACTGAGATATGAAGGATCCTATTGATTGCTATTAATGTTTGCCTGTTTACATCTATACTTTATGCAACAGACAGATTTTAGAAGCTCTGCTAAATGGCATTACATACATTATAATATAAATGCTTTTTTAGATATCCAGTAGGCAAAAACTTGTTCAAAGTCAGCAGTAAAGACGCTAGAACGTTTTCAACATTGTTCTAGTGTCCTTACTGCAGACTTTGAACAAGTTTTTGCTCACTGGGTAGAGTGAAACGATAACCTCAGTGGTCCAAATAAGACTAAATAATCACTGTGGAGGAGAGATTTTTGAGCATAGATTTAAGCTTTGTAGCCTGAAGCTATGCCTAAATATCACTCATCCACAGTGATTATTTACCATTATTTTGACCACTGAATCTGACAGAATGCTTAAAGTTAATGGGAGACATTTTCCAGTAGCGTTTGAAATAAGGGCAAATAATCACTGTGAAGGAGTGATTTTTGAGCATAAAGCTAGATAGCCTAAAACTATGCTCAAAAATCTCTCCTACACAGTGACTATTTGCTCTTATTTCAAACAATGTCTCAAGGTGATACAATTTCACTGTTTCATACAGTTCATTCCAAGTAAAACCGAGTTCAAAATAAGAACACATAATCACTGTGGAGGAGTTCTCTTGGCATATGCTCCTCCACAGTATTTTTCTTCTTATTTCGAGTACTGTAACAATACATCTTTTTAACCCTATTCGGTGATTAAAATAAGAGCAATAAAAAACACCATGGAGGAGCTAGAACAAAATCTCTCCTCCACAATGATTATTTACTCTTATTTCATTCACTGTTATCCTTTACCTTTTCAATAATATGGCCTAATCATGTTCTGATAATCTTACTGAAAACAATCAGTAAATATGACCAATGGAGATGTTCGTTGTTTCTTGTTATCTTAAATTTCATGAGTTCCCAAACCGTATCTTTAGCATATTATACTTACAGATAAAAAAATATATATTTCCCACCTATGACAATGATCTGCATCTTAACACTTATTTACCTAACATTTGAAGCTAGCACTATAAACACAAGGTTTCTTTAAAATATGTAATATCTTTAAAAAAAACCATGGCCTCGTACTGAATAATGAAAGTTCAGAAAATGCCTATTGAGTTCCGTTGGTTGATTTTGTGAGATAAACCCAAACTTTTTCAGACAAAAATATGTATTTTGATCATTTTAAGAAACTAAATATGGCCAAAATCAACATCAAAGAAACTGTACCGAAATTTGTTTGCAGGGAAGAGTGGTGAATCAATGATCGATTGGTTTCTTTGTACCAAAGAAACCAATCAATTGCAAGTTGACTTAATACTCTTCATCATAGATTAATTTTTCTCAAATTTATTGATCTTGGGTTCTTTAAAACTGCTAAAATATCTGCTTTTTGAAACGAATTTTAGAGATGGTCCCTTAGTTTCAAAGGGGTGACCATTTCCCAACATAGTTAAGGACTTTATCTTCAAGTGCTAAATTAATTCTCTGATAGATTATCAAAAAAGAAGCAAACAAATGTCATACGCTAATAAATTACGTCATAGGTTATTGTTTCTCTAATAAGTATGTACTGCTTCAAATGGATAGCATTGGAAATAACTCAAGAAGGCATTCAGACATCACCTGTGGAGGAGTTTTTGGGTAGTACTCAAAGTACATGCAAGTTGAAAGTCTTATATATAATTATATATACCAATTACACAATACAACTTTCTGCGTTATTTCTACTAATAGTACGTTCTTTGCAAACATGGAGATTTAAAAATTCAAACTCATATGACGTCAATTTTAGATCGTGTGACATTATTTTTCCAAACTGGTTTTATGCTTTTTTATTGCTTTTTAAAAATCCACCTCACCCATCAAATTGATCCAACAGTGTGTGCCTTCAGGGATGCGAATTCAACCGCTTAATAAGAAACCATCTCCAGAATTCATTTGCGGGAAAGGATTCAACAATCTTGCAATTGATTGGTTTTTTCGCACCGAAGAAACCAATCAATTGCAAGCTCGTTGATTCAACACTCTTCATCATAACTTAATTTTTCCCAAATTCTTTAAGGCTGCTAAAAATATCTGCTTTCTGAAACAAATTTTGGAGATAATTTCTAGCAAAAAATGACACATACCTAGAAATTGATATAATAAAGTTAATTTTTGTCCTTACCACAGAACAATGGTTTGAAAATAACACTGTAAAATATTTTTGACATATTAATAGATCACAGTTCAAAAATCATTAACTCATTTACTCTTAAAATTCATGTGTCATTATTTTATGTAAGAAAGGAGAAAATCTCTTAATAACACTTACATGTCTTATACTGTATCAAGATTTTCATTTTTATCTTTGACAGGTGTATACTTTAAATACCTTGAATCTTTTTATATCATTTTCTATTAATCCATAAATAATACACTCAACCTGTTATACATATAGCTAATCCTATTTATGAAAAAAAATTAATTCTGTCTTTTATAAACTATATATGAATTGAATTTAACATAAGTTCCATATCTAATCAGTGGTATGATCTTAATGGGGGGTAATTAAGTAATCATGTGAGGTAATTAAGTGATTAAAATCTCTATACATGCATCATAAAAGCTTTCCTTCTATGTATTACATTTTTGTAAATAATAATAACTTCTTGTAAATCGTTTAAAAGAATACAATTTCAGTTAATCAATATAATATCTAACATACAGAGCTTAGGGATGGTCTGCAAATTACATGTTAAAACCTGTTGTGATAGTTTTGCAAGTAATCAAAATACCACTGAATATATAACAAATAAAATAATAATCTTAGAAGAAGAAGTTTATATGATTAATTCCTTTGTACTGTAAGAAAAATAAATTATGTTATAAAGGAACCCAGTGGACCAAAACTTGTTCAATGTCAGCAGTAAAGACACAGAACAATGTCGAATGACATTGTTATAGTGTCTTTACTGTGGACTTTGGACAAGTTTTTGTCCACTGGAAAGCAGACAGAAAATATAGATAGATTTCGAAAATAAAACTGACATTTATCTGATATCAAATCCAAAATCTGAAATGGAACTTCGATGCTGGATATCGAGACATAAGAAACGATTTTTCGGCATTTTTGTGAAAGTTTATGACGCAAAATATTTTAAAATTACTCCTTTGCAAAACATTTGCTCAGAAATATCAAAAAATTAAAGATGGAGTTTGCTAGACCATCAAATAATAATAAATAAAACAACAAAGAAAAGAAATCCAAGGAAAAACAACAGAAATCTATGCATATTTTCATCCTAATTTAAAACAGTTATACAATGATGAATTTTGTGAATCTATGGAATTTAGGATTTGTGCTTTTAAGTTGCTAAATTTATGCATGACTTTAAATACAGGAAGTATAAAAATATAATAATGACTTTTCATTTTAATAATAGATATTTGGGGAAAGATAACTTATAAGAGAGATAAACAGATCTGATACTAACCAATAGATACAACAAATCAGGCAAAACAGTTATATTATTAAAAATAACAATAGCAGACATGTTTAGAAATGTAATATAAATACGGCATATGTAAAAAATTATGCCAACTACCATTGGTATTTTTGAGGATAAGATTTAGGATTAGAGCACAGGTGAGAATTGGAATTAGGGTTAGTAACTAAAATTCGATTCACTTATTATTGTATATAGTTGGATTATATCCACAATCAAAAGCTGAATGCTATACTCAAAAAACACTCATTCACAAGTGATGTCCAGCAGTTATATTCCGGCTTAATACATACAAAATAATCAAATATACATAACTAACCTTTACATAGTTTTGCACAGTTCCAAATGATATTCCCACAAAATTGACAAGCTTTTGGTACATGTTCATTCACTGTGCATGTTCGGTAATTATGAAAAATGTTGATCTGAAACAGCTGAAATGAAGAGAAAACTAGTTTTGAAAAATAAACACAAGATTAAAAAATCTTAACATTTAAAGCAAACTTCTGTCTGAAAAGAATAGATATGTACTGTTTACATGGTAATATTGACAAACTTAAAAGGGAACAACTACTCTATAATAAAGCATGTATATATAAATAAAAACCTTTAAAAATCAACAACATTACGTTATATTTCTAAATTCAGTAAACAACAAATTTTTCGTGCTACTTGTATATCTACAATTGTAAAATTTACACATACATTGAAAATTTGTTGTCACATAGTCACATGAATAACACATATATATTAGCAGTACATAATTTGTATCCTATAGAAAAGATTACATATATAATATTTTATAGTATTTCTATATTTGGTCCAGGCTGAAAGTTTCTTATACTTAGCAGTGTTTGAAATAAGAGCAAATAATCACTGTGGAGGAGAAAAATTTGAGCATTCTGTCAGGCTTTCTCCTCCACAGTGATTATTTACTCTTATTTCAAATATATACTGTACAATATCAACTTTCTTAAGTTTCTTTTTAATAACAGTTCCCTATATTTTACAAATTTTACAAATGAATTTCCCAGATTATAAAACTATTCATATCATACGTGAGTAGGGGCTGTCACCTATGGCCGTCATCTTGAAGTATGCACTACAAGGGTGTCCTTTGTTCCATTATGCAAAACCATTTCATTCTCAACTTACTTTTAATATCACCAATTGGACCTTTTTTCAGATATGAGGTTAGGTTTCTTATACAAACGCATTTCTTGTATATTCACTTTAAAAAGTAAATTTCCTAAACATGAACCGAATTCTGTGTCACACACAACCAGAAAATCAGTATATATTTCTGGAAAGCTACTTTATAGTGACAAATTTTTACAAGAGATTTTTGTGGTTAATGTCATGCCTTGAAATATGCCTTGAAATATTTCGCCGCAACATTTTTGTATGTCGCATGAATTTATTTTTGCAAATGAAGGCGAGTAATATTTCTACATTTCATTTTCTAATTTGGACAATGGCCAAGATGGCAGTAAATTAGTAAATCTATGTCCGAGTATGCTTGAACTAGCTAAAAAAGTAAATTAGTATAAATAGGAAATAGATTTTTTGCAGGGATTTATTTCCGCAAGTGAATTGTTTTTCATAGGAATTTAATTTCATGGAAAAGACCCCCAAATCATGAAAAATTTTCTCTCAATAATATTGGCAGCTGGTCTTTCAGGAAGATAACAACTAGAGTCAACATAACTGGGAATAATCACAGTGAAGAAACTGATTAATTGCACAATTCATTAATTGATAAATCAAATATTTGAATAATCACTGTGGAGGAGAGATTTTTGAGCATTGCTTTTTCAGGCTAGAAAGATCCCTCGTCCACAGTGATCTGATTTCGAACAATGATGTTCATCAACATGCTTTCATAAACTATGCTTTCTATGGTCTACGAAAGAAAATGAGCATCTGATAAAATTTATTTTTAACAAAACATTGTTGTTTGTAACATTGGACTGACTGACTTGCATTCCATATATTTTCGAGAATGCTGGCTAATATAAATTTATAATATAAATAAATTTTTCATACAAACAAATACTGTAGAATATTATAAATAAAAAATGAATAATGGTCTTTTATCTCTCATTTTGTTTTGGTGGAAAATTTCTAAGAATGAATAATCCAAATTTTAGCGCTTCTAGATATAGCTCTGATTTGCCACTTTATTCAAACCAAAATCTTAATTTCCTATCTTAACAGGAAGTAAGCTATCTAAGAAGAGGGGGCATTAGATTTTCCGGGAAGTAAAATATACCACTCAAGACATGCTAACTAAATCAAATGTGATCAAATTTGTGAAAGCATTCATTTCCACAACATTGTGTGGGATATTAATTGAGAAAAACTAAAAACTGAAAGTTTCATGTATAATGCACTTAAAGTATGCTATATAATAACACAAAACAGACCAGCTTATTTTTTTTGTTTTGAACAAAAAAGGGATCTGAACAACAGCTGAAAACAGTTAGAAAAGGGAGAGAAATGAAGGTTAAAGTAGCAGAAAATATAGATCACACATTTCCTTTTTGTTCTGTCCCCCTGCTGTGGTAGCGCCATTACTGACAGATGAAGAAGGAAACGGCATTTCAGAACGTAATGTAGATTGGTCTTACAACGAATGTCTACGAAATCGCCGACACCTTATAGATAAGCGCTTTAGTTTCTTGTGTAAAAAAGCTTACCAATCAGCTCTTCTAAGACAGACAGCCATGATCTGATCATCTGTGATCATCTGATCAAACACACAGCGATTGGTTTCTTCTTCAGAGCAGACAAGTCAGTAAGTCAACAGTCAAAACTTTTACAAACACGTGAAAAAAGTCACTTTCGATTTCTTAGCGTTTGCGCTACCATTTTCAGAATATATTTTCTTGGAATTTTTTATTTATTTGTTTTAGACAAATACAACTCGATCCCAGAGCACCGCGAGAGACATCCTCGTTCTCAGGGTTTTTTGAGTGAGCTTTTTATTAGCTTGATCTACAGAAGAAAATAGACTGTGTAGGATTTAGAAAAAAGGAGCATAGTTTGAAGAGGCTAGCTTTTATCGCTGACATTCTAAATTTCAAGATGCAAAGAACCTGTTTGGGGGATAACGTTGGGAGAATGATGGCTGTGATAAAAACTAGAAAGGAACGGAAATTGTCTGTCCTCATAAACCTGATCCTCTGCATCCTCTATCCTGAGTTTATATTATGGTAAAATAAGCATAAAACAGATCGAACAGATGTTTATTTCCACTGCTAATTCAAATTATTATTCGTTGCTATTCTCATTACTCCCCCCACCACTCCTCCCTTCTTAACAAAGAAATTTCAAAAAGTGTTCCAAGTGCTCCGTAACCTCCGTGGGTTCACATGAGCGTATTTCCTTTATTTACATAGTCTGGCAAAACGGAGTACCAACACAGAACCTTCTCAAAGTCCGCAGTATAGTGGGTAAAACTTGTTTAAAGTTGGCATTAAAGAACTTTACTGCGGACTTTAAACAAGTTTTAGTGCACGGGGTTATATCTTTACCTTACGTCTACCAACAGATGTCACCTTCTTCTTTTCTTCGTTATTATATCGTATTTGACTAGCAGCGTATGAAACAGAAGGTGAACTACGAAGTCTTTCATGCTTGTAACATCCATGAAATGTTGTCCAGTGTTGAGTGAGCTTTTCTGAGTAAGGGAACTTAACCATACATATTGGACATAGATAAGACGGGAATCTTTTATTCATCATAACATTTTAGATATAATAGCAAGAAGCTCAAATCAAACGCCATGTTTTATAAATAGTACATTAAAACAACGTATCGAAGGCCAATCTAAGCACCATATTTTCATAAAAGCAGTACACTAAAAACAACGTATCGAGTTGAACAGATATCAACATCTGCTTAATCAATCTAATTTGACAAAAGAATCTTAACAAGACCTGTTCTAAAGTCGAAATATCGATAAAATCCCGGGAATTTATGAATGAATGAAGAGGACTGGTTTCTACATACAGTTTTAACATTACTACTTCCTCGTTTATTCCATGTTTATACTGAACGGATCACGCGAGGATAATGAATAAAAAGCGCAAACATCAATATTTAGCTTTAGATTTTGACAATCCTTGATCTCATAATAATAACATACTGTAAAGCAAATGGAAAGTATTCTATCCTATGTTTACATTAGCCATGTAAGTAAAATAATTAAAAAAAAAATCGGTAAAACTTTCGAGTAGCGTTGTAATCCCGTAATCGTTCGGTATACTTTACATCTTCGACTTTACATCGTTTTACACGAACGACGAGGTTACATCTCAATGGGCAAAAACTTGTTCAAAGTCCGCAGTAAAGACGCTAGAACAACGTCGTTCGAACTTTACTGCAGACTTTGAACAAGTTCTTGTCCACTGGGATATTTGACTGACAATGATGTCAACGATCTTGCAATTGATTGGTTTCTTCGTACCGAAGAAACTAATCAATTGCAAGCTCGTTGACTGTGTCGAAGCTCCCTATGATATGAAGAGAATATTCACTCGAGTACGACATGAAGGATTATCCTAAACATTTTCATTTATATATATTGAGAACGACATTCTCTTTTCTTTTTTGAAGTTAAGCGAAAGTTAATTATCGCTTAAAAAAACATGATCGCTTTTTATGTGTTGTCGGTGTGTTCCCGCTAACAACAGATATATTATATACTGATGATAGCTAACATTGATGGCAAATAACAATTACGAAGTAAACGAGACTACTTGTATATATGCAGCATATATATTGCTTGAAGCTAAGCTAAGCAACCCACTTGCCAAAAACTTGTTCAAAGTCCGCCGTAAAGATGCTCAAACAACGTTTTAAACATTGTTCTAGCGTCTCTACTGCGGAATTTGAACAAGTTTTTGCCTGCTGGGAAGTTGTTATTAGATTAACTGATAGTCCCATATTTACGTAGGCGAGGCAAAAAACAAAGGTTCAAAGGACATTTTACTTCGGTTTTGTAATTTCATATCGTTTTATAATATACACATTTGA